>JAJIZL010015920.1:84356-96523 GCA_023969395.1 Amblyomma maculatum | reverse complement strand
CCCAGCTTAGCACAGAAGCTTCCTTTGATATCTTTGATTGTCTTATACAGAGCTCTTGTGTTCCTTAATTGGCTGTTGTCCTCAACTGCTTGGCACTGTATGTTCAGGAAGGCATTCTTATCTCTCCTTGCTATTTTCTGAAAATCCGCATTGAGAACCTTGTATCTTTCTCTTTCCCCCATACCTTTTGCCATCCTCCTTTCCTCAGCTATTTGCAAAGCCTCTTCAGATAACCAGTTTGCTTTTTTGCATTTCTTTTGCTTTGGAACTACTTTAGTAGCAACTTCTTGTATTATATCACGAACATCAGTCCACATCTCTTCGGGCTCTTTGTCTTCTAGATCTAATTCTTGAAATCGATTCCTCACTTCCACAGCATATTCTAATGGAATCTGATCCAGATCATACCTGAAAGGCCTTCTAGTTTTCTGCGCTTTCCTCAATCGAAGCTTAATTTTGGCAACAAGAAGCTGATGATCGGTGCCACAATCGGCCCCAGGCCTTGTTTTTACTGCTTGTATAGCGCTTCTCCATCTCTGACGGCAAAGAATATAATCGATCTGATTCCTGTACAGACCGTCCGGTGAAATCCATGTGTACAGGCGCCTCTTGTGCTGTTGAAAATGAGTATTCGCTATGGTCAGGTTGTTTTCTTGACAGAACTCTACTAGCCTCTGCCCAGCTTCATTTGGCTCACCAAGACCGAATTTTCCTGTAATTCCGGATATTTCTTCACTCCCGACCTTAGCATTCCAGTCTCCTATGAGAAAAACGACGTCTGATGATGGGGTGCCGTCTAAAAGGCATTGTAGGTCCGCATAAAATCTCTCAACGTCAGCTTCTTTAGCAGCAGTGGTCGGTGCATAGACTTGGATAACTGTTATGTTGAAAGTGTGACCTTGGATCTGAAGTGAAATCATTCGGTCGTTTTGGGGGTTGTACCCTAGCACTGCTTTGCCCATTCTTCTGTTTACTATGAGGGCGACCCCATTCCTTCTCTTGGATTCGTGCCCACAATAAAAGACATAATGGTCGCCGGAGTTAAATTCTCCCATTCCGGTCCACTTGAGCTCGCTAATACCCAAGATATCAATGTTCAATATGTCCATTTCTCGCTTGACGATATCCAGTTTACCTTGCGTCATAGATCTTACATTCCATGTTGCTATGTGATATATCTCCTTGCAACATCGGACTTTCCGGTCGCTTCCCGACACATCCACAACTGAGCGTCCTTTTGGCTTTAGCCCAGCCGCTTCATTCGTCCTGGAGCTACTAGGAATCGCCCTTTGTTCATCCCCAGTAACACGTGGGACGCCTTCCAACCTGGGGGGCTCATCTTCCGGCGCCATATCGATAATGGTATTGTGACTGGCCATAGGGTTTTCTTGGCAGGAAATACTGGAGTGGGTTGCCATTACCTTGTCCAGTGAATCACATTTTGTCAGAACTCTCTGCCGTGACCTGTCTATCTTGGGTGGCCCTACACAGCAGAGCTCACGACTTCATCGAGTTTCGCAAGCCCCTCCGCCACGACAAGGCAGTGATCCATGAAGGGGGTTTGGTAATTACTTGTTCCGAAAAGTGAATCTGGGACGTAGGAGCGCTGCCAGCCACCTTGCCGAAACGCGCGGGCCTCAAGTTGCAGTCGTAGTTTTTTTTCCGTTTTTTTTTTCGTCGGCAACATCTTTGCCGATCCGAGCCGGCGCGATGAATATCTCGGAGGCCATTACCTGTGTATCTTATGCCGTGAGCCACACGCATGATGGCGCTACGTGCACGCCAAGCGAGGAGGAAGTACAGCGGAAAAGCAATTTACCACTCGCTTAACTGCGTGTTCTGTAATTTTGCAATTCACATGCTTATAATTATTATTTAAAGGACAAGTCTGAGACAAAACCGCAATCAATAGACGCACCTTTGTCCATTTCAAGCCATCCAGCTGGCATGGTGGAGTGATGGAGTGGTTATCTTGCTCGTCTCGCACCCCGGAGGCCCACGTTCTATTCCTCAGGTCGGCGAATTTTCCTACTCGTTTTTCTTTTTATTAATGCTTCTGAGATTTTTCGCTCACCGCCAACGCCGGACGACGCGGGACGGCGGCCGCCGCCGACGACGACACCGACTTTTCTGCGACACGGGGCCCTTAACGCTTCGGCGTTAATAAATGCAAAGCTGCTTGTAGCTTTACTTGCTTATTTAACGGGTACTTTATTCTTACGTGCACGCGAACTGAATATTTGGTTTGTTTACGGGGGTTTTATTCCAAAGCAACTCCAGCCATGACAGAGAGCGAAGTAGAGCGCTCCGAAAATTTCGATAGTCTGGGTTTTTTTACCGCGCATTGCCATCGCCAGTGCATGTGCGCCTTGCTTTTCCCCTTCATCGAAATGCGGCCAGGGTTAGATCCCGTATTCCTAGGTGCAGAAGTCGAGCGCCCAGTACTGCCCTGATTGGACTGGGACAGGTAGGTCACCGCCGCTTGCGGCGGTTGGTAGCCTTCCTCACAATTTTAGAGCGCAGCTCTTTGGCGCTCGTTCCTGGGTTTCGCGTCGGCGTCGGCCTCGTAACCAGCGCCTCCCCACTTTCCTCCCCCCAGTTCGAGCCGGCGCTTGGCAACCGAAGCCTCGCAGGAAGCGCGGAGCAGCCGGAGAACACAAGGAATGGAAGGGTGTGCGGTCGCCGGAGGAAGCGCTAGCAGCGACTGTCTGATGCCGCTGCCGCCGCTAGCGAGTGAAGACAACGTGACCGCGTAGATGATGATAATAATTGGTTCACAGGAAGGGAAAGGCGCAGTATCTGTCACACAAGTTTGTGGACACCTGAACCGCGCCGTAAGGGAAGGGAGGAAGGTGGGAGTTAAAGTGTAAAGAGAGAAAGAGGAGCCGTAGTGGAGGGCTACGGAGTAATTTCGACCACTTGGGGATCTTTAACGTGCGCTGACATCGCAGAGCACACGGACGCCTCTTCGTTTCGCCTCCATCGAAACGCAGCCGCCGAGGTCGGGTTCGAGCCCCGGTATTCCGGACAGTAGTCGGGCGTCTTACCACTGTACCACCCCGGCGGGGCATGACCGCGTAGAAAAACTGATTTATTTTTTATAGGAAGGGAAAGGCGCGGTAACTGTCTCACTTGTTTTCTGTGGACACCGCAACCAAGCCGTAAGGGAAGGGAGGAAGGCGAGAGTGAAAGTGGAAAGAGAGAAAGAGGAGTCGCAGTGGAGGGCTACGGAGTAATTTCGACCACCTGGGGATCTTTAACGTGCGCTGACATCGCACAGCACACGGACGCCTCTTCGTATCCCGTTCCTGTCGCTCGTAACGCGTCCCAGGGCTGTGACAACCTCGCGAGGCACTTGTATAGATCTCGTCTTTGAGAATCAAGCATTGGTGTACCAAGTCGAACATATATCAGTCTATTTCTCCGACCACAAAGCTTCCTTCATGACTGTCAAGAACTGTTAGTGGAGTCTTTGTTAAGGGAACAGGGTAGGTCCTATTCTTGCCATGCATTTTAGGCTATGTTCGTGACCCTTTTTCTCATGATCTGCTGGGGTTAGAACATTAACAATGGTGGCATTGTAATCAGTAATGTTAGGTAGTGTTACTGAACTAGGATAATTTCTTTTTTAAGGTTAGGTTTTTTTGTTATCGTTTTTTTACTGGACCCACCAAATTTTAGAGCCATAATCTGCATTAAATAGCCTGTAAATAAAAATCGCCTGCAATAATATTTATAATCCTAGTTCAGTAGACTATCTGTAATGTTTGCTGAATGTCTGGAAAATTTTATCTCCCTAGCGCCTGTAGTTTCTTAAAAAAAAGGGTCAAATGCAGGAAAATTTGGTGTTTTGAGATAATTGGCTTTGAAGTGGAAGAAAGAGCTTTATTGCAATATAGGACTATAGAAACAAATTCTCACGCATTTTTTTCAATAGCCACCAGCCTGGTAGTCCCCTCCATCATCAACACTTCTTTTCTGCGCTAGATGCCTTGTTTTCCGGGCCTCCTTAGTGACCAGTCGTGTAACCCTCTCTACAAAGTACAGTCGCCGCCGGTCAGCTTCGCGCGACCATTGGACTGTAAACCGTCCTGGAGAAGCTGAATTACCTCAGAATCTCGGCTCGAGCAATGCTGCCACCATTGAAAGTTAGCACAGCATCCATTGTCGCTATTTTCAGCGCCTTGAGACCATGAAAGAGATTTTTCGGAGCACGCGCTCCCATACAACGTTGTTGAACGCCTCATTCGCGTTCTGTGTTTTTCCATGGAGACATTTCCGGAGAAGCTCAGGCTTTGATAGTTGCTGAAACACCGGCTTCACTGCTTCAAGGACCGCTGCAGACGCGCAGACGCAGACGCGCACGTGGTGCAGACGCAGATGTGGTGGCCGCGGCGCCCACTCCTGGGTTGTGTTGCGGAGAATTGGCGTCATTGGAGATCGACTTATGCCGGTTTCCGTAGAAGAGACGTTATTTAAAGCACTTCTTTGGCTTTGTCATTGCATTACCGCTAAATAACCAGCACAAAGGTATAAACAAACTCGTACGTCCGCGAAAACACGCCGAAACACGAGCAAAATGCCGCGCGTTGCGAGTAATCCAGCTGCGTCATAGGATTCGTTTGGCTAAGTGAAGTATGCTAGCTAGGTTTTCACTGTTGCCAGATGAGTGACTGCCATTCCGCTAAACGTGACAAAAAATAGGCGTTAAAATTTTTTTTTTTTTTTAGCTTAGGAAAGGCACAGATCCCGAGCATGTGTGAAAGGGGGTGTGGCTGGATGCTGCCTAGGTTTCGAAAAATGTTGATTTTGAGGTAAATATTTCGCATGCGCACAAATGAAAGACTGGGCTATGTTAAGGAAAGATTAGAGATTTTAAATTACACAAAAACAAAAATTCGATTTTTTTCGGAAATTTTGCCTACCCTGTTCCCAGGAATACGTGTGAAAAATAAAAAAAAACCTGTGATAGCGCATACATGTGTTGCTCGATTTCTTTGCCTCAATCTATCGAAAAGGTGAAACAGCTTATTTTCTGCGCTCAAATTTCGCATTAGGAAGTGACGTAATCGTCGGTAATTTTTTATCTGTTGCAGGCCGTCATTGCACCCGCCACCATTTCAGTGGTGGACGACGGCTGTTGTTGCGGCGCGCGTCTTTCTCTCCCTCTTCCTTTTCTTTCTTCTCTATTAACGCGGTAGCGTTAAGGAGCTCGTGTCGCAGAAAAGCCGGTGTCGTCGGCGGCGTTGGCCGTGAGCGATAAATCCCGGCATGCACTCTGGCATGCACTTCATAAATAAAAAGCAACTTCCAAGATGGGCTGGGTAGGATTCGAACTAGGGTCTCCGGAGTGTGAGACGGAGGCGCTACCACTCAGCCACGAGTTCGATGCTTGAAAGCGGTACAAAAGCGCTTCTAGTGAATGCGGTGTTGCCTTAGAATGTGCCGTAGAACGTTGTACTGCAGTGTATAGTCAAAAATGACTTAAACTACGATGAGTGAAAATGCCAGTTTGGTGTCTGTGTATGTGTGTGCTGACTGACCGACATACTCAGTGCGTGTGAACGCTAAAGGAACACGGGAGCAAGAAACATTGTAGTGTGCACAACACAGTGCGATAATGTAGATTGTGAGAAGCACTTGTTCGAACAAATAGTAAGAAAAAAGTTGTACAGAGCACTTAGAAGTGTTGAGTATGAATAACGCTATCGCGTTCCACTCTTGAAGGCGAAGCTTAAGCGTCCTCCAAATTTTATTTTCTCTTCTGTCTCCGTAGCCCTCCACTACGGGGACAGAAGAGAAAATAGAGAAGAAAGAAAAGGCTTTCCCTTCCTATAAATAAATCAGGTAAATCTCTTCTGTCTGCACGAGGAAACGAAGTGGCGTCCGTGTGCTGTGCGATGTCAGCGCACGTTAAAGATCCCCAGGTGGTCGAAATTGCTCCGTAGCCCTTCACTACGGCTCCTCTTTCTTTTTCCACTTTCACTCGCACCTTCATCCCTTCCCTTACGGCGCAGTTGAGGTGTCCACAGAAAACGAGTTAGACAGTTACCGCGCCTTTCCCTTCCTATAAATCAATCAATCAGGCAGCGGAGGTGGCTCAGCTACAAAGCCAGTAGCAGGCCCGTGCATTTTCTTTTCCTTCTTCCTACAGCCACAACAACAACAACTAATTTCTGCTAATATTAGCTCGAGGTAAAGAGTCTGCACAAAACTTTTAGATCATTCAGAAATCTTCTAGTTGCGCTGTTTGCGTCAAGGTACGATTTGCATAGATTTCTTTTATGCGATGCATATTAACGTAGGTTTCGGGCCTTCGCGCGACGCCCGGCGGTGGCCACCATTGACCCTGAAGTGGGGTCACGTGATATGACGTCACGTGATGACGTCACACCGGCTGCAGATGGTGCCTCATATCGCGCCGTCAGTCGCCTCCCGGCGGTGGCCACCATTGACCTTGAAGTGAGATCACATGATTTGACATCACGTGATGACGTCACATCGGCTGCAGATGGGGCCTCATATCGCGCCGTCGGACGTCGCCCGGCGGAGGCCTCCACGCTTTGGTTCGCGCCGTCGCGCGCGACGCGGCGGCGGCGCCACCATCGCTGCATCACGTGATATGTGACGTCACGCCAGGGATGAAGCGGCGCGCGCCCGCCGTCGCGTCAGTCTGTGCCCGCAACCGCGCCAGCGTCTTTGCGCCGGGCGTGTATGCGTAAGTGACGTGCAAACCGAGTCATGCATTTACGGAACAGAAGAGTGTGTTTGTCGGGCTGCAAAGAATAAAGTACGACGATTAACCTAAAACCACGTCTCCGTTACTTAGCCCCATCCACACTGAGGCAGCTGCTTAACATGCTTCGCATCCACTGGGCTTAACCTTGATAAGCCTCCAATTTTATTAGCCTTAAAAGGAATCTGTCATGTGACTAGCGGCACAACCCAAATCCCTCGCCCACTATGAGCGCAAAGCTATTTCGGTAAGCGCGTTCCATAAGAAGGCAAATTTTGTTCCTGGTGAGCGTCTCCAGACGCTACATTGACGCCGGTCTAAAGTGTGAGCTTGTTTAGATCGCCAGTTGCTTAAGGCCGATAAGCGCACTAATTTGCGTGAACCGTAGCGTGCTGTAATATTTCAATCAGCTATTGTTCAAAAAAATCTACATATTTGTAATGAAACCCTGCTACTCAAGTCTAATTAAAAATTGATTATTTTTACTTATTAATAATGTTTGAAGATAGCAAGGAACCGCAGACTAGGTTTTGTGATTCTCAACAGCCTTCGGCTGGTTCCGCGACTACGGCCGCAGAGGAGGTCAACTCATTGACATTGGCAGAAATTGCCATCTCTATAAGATAAATAGCCACTATAGTTAGTGACTCCTCAATAAGAGCAATCTCAAAATATAACAAGGGCTCCATGACAATCGGACAGCTATAAGCCTGAAAAGTTGGTCTAGAGTTTATTCAAGTGACGTCATTGTATCTTTACTGCCAACCATGGCACCCACAATAATATTAATTAGTTCACCGGAAGGGGAAGGCGCAGTATCTGTCAAACTTGTTTCTGTGGATACCTGAACCGTGCCGTAAGGGAAGGGAGGAGGTTGGGAGTGAAAGTGGATAGAGAGAAAGAGTAGCAGCATCAGAGATGGAGAAATAAAAAATCATAGGGTCTCTTATGTTGAATTCCAATGGCAGATCGCGAGCGCTCGGCCGGTGGTGGTGGTGAATACATTTATTATATGTACAGAGCGGTATATACACTAGGTCGGATGCCTCATTGGCGTTTAACGCAGCCCGGGCGCGCTGCGTTAAGACCTTTTGGGCCTCTAGGGTGCAGCAGCCTGACAGGGTCGCCACCCAGTTTTCTCGGGTGGGGTTAGGGATTGGGGGCAAAGATGGGTTTTTCTGGCAGGCCCACACCATGTGGTAGGTGTGAGACACCTCCCCACAGTGCGAGCACAGCCCGCCAAATAGTGGATCAAAACGCTTTAGAGTAGCCGGTGTTACATTTCGCCACCGACAAGTGGGGCAGCTTACGCGGCCACCGCATAGCAACAGGCAGAACCGCGAGCGGATCGGCCATTTCGGCGCCGTTTATCGGCCGCCCAACGCTTCCTCCCGCGGGCAAGTCTCGACGTGATCCTGCCACGCGCCAAATGTGTGTGCGTGCGTGTGTGTGCAAACGCCGGCCAAGCCTGGAGCTCGAGGGAGAGTGAATCGCCCTCGCCCGTCTGCAGGAGGAGGAGGAGATGCGGTCAGACCACCTGCGATTGAGTCATCCCGTCTTGCCCGGACTAGTCGGGCTCTCCCTTCCCTGTAAGAATTCCCCCTTTCCCTGTGAACTGGCAAGCCTATAAAAAGCAGCGGCCGACTCCGCTCAGCTCTCTGCCCTGATGGGGCTGGTGCAGGTGGGTCACCGCTGCTTGCGGCGGGGGCTGGCCTGGCACCGAATTTTTATCTGTTGTAGGCCGTCATTGCACACGCCACCGCTGGTGGTAGAGGACGGCTGTTGTTGCGGCGCGCGCCTTTCTTTCCCTCTTGCTTTTCTTTCTTCTCTATATCCTCTTCTATCTGCACGAGGCAGCGGAGGTGGATCAGCTACAGAGCCAGTAGCAGGCCCGTGCATTTTCTTTTCATTCTTCCTACAGCCACAACAACAACAACAACAACAACGCTGAGATAGAGACTGCTTTGACGCGCCGTTGACACAACGCTAGACACCAGCTGTGTGAGAGTGTCTGTATTATCTCCGGGTCAGCTTCTCTGCCCGTTTCTTCATGATGTTGTAGTAAAGGTTCTTTCATTAGAAGACGCCTCGTCTTTGCTGGGACCGTTGTCGCCGTCCGCCGAGCCACGGAGCCGCGAGCCGCATGTATAACTGGTGGAGCGGTACGATACATGGCGCGCGACCCGTACGTAATACCGAGTACAACATTGTATTGGTGAGCAGGCGCTGGAGCGCACCCGCTCGTTATCCTTCCCTGGCCTTTTGCACGGGGTGGGAAGAGTTTGATGCGTCGATCTGTAATGTCCACGCACCAAACTCTTCCTCCAAACACGGCCGGGGCACCAACGGGGCCTTGTTCCAATACTACTACAGTGTTCTCACCACCTATAATAGACTAGGTGGTGTTGCGTAGGGCCAGGAATAGCAACACTTCACCCTATACTATTCTGTTGTCTATCGGGTGCACGGAAACCTTGAACCGTAAAAGACAGCAACCGAAAGGCATGTGAAAAAGTGAAATAACTACTAGGCACTTTAGCGTCGAAAGTTTTATTGAAAGGCGAAAGCCTGAGAACTCTCATCTTGTCTACGTTCCTGGCATCTGCAATCACGCACTTGAACGAGCGCGAAGGAACGCCACGCGATAGCTGCCGCAAAAGTGGGACACTGACCACGTCAGTATGAGCTATTAATGGCTTTCGCCTTAATAATTGATTCACAGAAAAGGAAAGGCGCAGTATCCGTCAAACGTTTTCCTGTGGACACCTGAACCACGCAATACGGGAAGAGAGAAAAGTAGGGGTAAAAGCCGAAAGAAATGGGTGCCGTAGTGGAGGGCTACGGAGTATATTCGACCACCTGGGGATCTTTTACGTCCGCTGACATCGCACAGAACACGGACGCCACGTTATTTCGCCTCCATAGAAATCCAGCCGCCGGCGGTCGAGAAAGAACTCGGGAACAATACCAGGAACAAAAACATTTTGAGGACGCTTAAGCTTCGCCTTCAAGAGTGGAACGCGATAGCGTTATTGCACCTCGTTCGCACCGCCCAGCGCTACCGGCACTGGTAGATGGCGCCGCTTCCATCACACGCGTCTCAAGAGCGATACAGCAAGACCCTGCAATAAACCACCCGTCGACCTGCCAAGGAGTGTAAGACAATGCGCTACGGCGCAGCAATCACTGATGAGGCGCCCCGCGTCGGACTTTGCACTCACGAATCACGCGGTGAGCGCCGAGCAACGCAGCGTTCGCAAAGAAACGTGCGCCTGAGCAAGCGGAACGAACCAAAGAACTCGTGTCTCGGAGGGAGAAAGCCGGGCAGCGACGCGCCATGAAGGCGGACGCGATCATGGGGCTGACGCCTTGATGGGATCGTCCTCCATCTCGCTTGGCAGCACTAAGCAGAAGCATGATTCCTCGGAAGCAGCTCGGCACACATCGCAGGGGACGCTTTCCCAGCAGAAGCGCTACGGCGCAGCGACACGTCAGAGGCGTCCGGCATCAGACGCTGCGCCTAGCAATCGCGCTGTGAGCGGAAAGAGGAGCCGCGTCGCCTAAACACCACTGTTGTGACGCACGCTGGATGTTGGAAGGGAAGAGAGCGAGAAAACTTATTAAACGCAAGGGTATTGGGGCATCCTCGCACCGGTACCCGCGCAGCCCAAAGGGGAGAAGCGGGTGAGCGAAGATAGTGATCTAAAGAAAGGAAAGACGCTTGATTCTACAACCCGTGAGGGTGCACGGCGAAACGTCAGGGGCGAGTTGCGCGCCACGTGTCGGGGCAGCGCCGCACATTGCGAGGAGGGATTCTTCTGTGTTTGCCGCAAGATGGCTCTGCATGTGCGCAGAGCGCAGAAGAAATGTAGCGGAAACGTACTTCGCTACTCGTGTAACTGCGACTTCTGTAACATGCTCATAATTACCGATATACACCACAGTATAACGTTCTACGGCACGTTTCTAAGGCAACACCGCATTCACTAGAAGCGCTTTTGTACCGCTTTTAAGCATCGAACTCGTGGCTGAGTGGCATCGTCTCCGTCTCACACTCCGGAGACCCTGGTTCGATTCCCACCCAGCCCATCTTGGAAGTTGCTTTTTATTTATGAAGTGCATGCCGGCATTTATCGCTCGCGGCCAACGCCGCAGACAACACCGGCTATTCTGCGACACGAGCTCCTAAACACTACCGCGTTAAAACAGGTGTAACCCCGCCGGGGTGGTACAGTGGTAAGACGCCCGACTACTGTCCGGAATACCTGGGTTTGAATCCGACCTCGGAGGCTGCGTTTCGATGGAAGCGAAACGAAGAGGCGTCCGTGTGCTGTGCGATGTCAGCGCAAACATCTCCAGGTGGTCGAAATTACTCGGCAGGCTCCTCTTTCTCTCTTTCCTCTTTAACTCCCGCCTTCCTCCCTTCCCTTACGGCGCGGTTCAGGTATCCACAGACATGTGTGTGGCAGATACTGCGCCTTTCCCTTCCTGTGAACCAATTATTTATTATTAAACAGGTGTACAAAGCAACCGCTGAGCTATTCACAGTAATATTCTGCGGGAACAGTCTGCTGGTGCGTCACACGCGGCCATAGGAGTGGCGCTTGGAGAGGGAAAGCGACACGGATCATCCCAACGTTACTAGATCCTAGTAACGTTGGATCATCCATCATTCTGGCTTGCAGCCCCGCGATGCCGAGACAAGGACGCCAACTAATGCAAATGGCCTATTTGCGAAGACCCCTGCTACACATTTTCACAAACAGACCAACAGGAATCGCAGCAGGGCCATCGTTCATCACTGTCCTTGATAGTGCAGACTCGATGAGGAGATAACGGCGCCCAGCGCTGTAATCGCGTCTCCGAGGCTACTGATAGGGAGGAATTAAGATTTGTGTCCACAAAGGCCCTGAACCTTGCCAGGGTACTCCGTGATGTCTATTCGTTGGTTTGCGCGACGTCCATGTAGATGTCCGCCATTTTAGGCATCCCTTCATGCCCCGAAGGAGACGCTGTCGTTGCTTTGCCATCAGAAGAGCAAATCCGGCGCTTTGCGCCTTTTACTTGCGCTATCTGAACCGCCTTCCGCACAAATACTAGCATTGGCTTCGTGTTGCGTTCGCGCTGAGGAGCCAGGACAACCGTGATTTGTCTTGACGGTTTGCATGAGGTTTTACCGGCGTGTGCAGCAAAGCGGCGGATGATTGTGTAGCGGCTGGCGCTGTGTCAACTCAGAATGTTGTTGCTACCCTAACGTTGGTACGCCGATGAGGACTCATCTAGACAAAGATGGTCTGAAAAGGGGCCTGTAGCAGATACCCGTTCAAATTTCTTGTTTAGAGCTATCAAAAGATCGATCTCTGCCCCTTTGCGCTTTTGGAAGGGGGGGGGGGGGGGGGGGGGCGGGCGCATGGGGTGTGTTTTGTCTTTG
>JAJIZL010015920.1:62834-78682 GCA_023969395.1 Amblyomma maculatum | reverse complement strand
CACAGCATGGATAACAACTGCATTGTAATCGGAACCCATCTTACACTCGGTCATGTGCACGCACTGAATACATATCTCATACAGGTTGTTTGAAGCAACTCTTGTGTAACAATTCAGACATGCTAATCCAAAACACTTCCCTATCACAGCATGGATAACAACTGCATTGTAATCGGAACCCATCTTACACTCGGTCATGTGCACGCACTGAATACATATCTCATACAGGTTGTTTGAAGCAACTCTTGTGTAACAATTCATACATGCTAATCCAAAACACTTGCCTATCACAGCATGGATAACAACTGCATTGTAATCGGAACCCATCTTACACTCGGTCATGTGCACGCACTGAATACATATCTCATACAGGTTGTTTGAAGCAACTCTTGTGTAACAATTCAGACATGCTAATCCAAAACACTTCCCTATCACAGCATGGATAACAACTGCATTGTACATATCTCATACAGGTTGTTTGAAGCAACTCTTGTGTAACAATTCAGACATGCTAATCCAAAACACTTCCCTATCACAGCATGGATAACAACTGCATTGTAATCGGAACCCATCTTACACTTGGCATACCAGAATGTCATTCCTGAATGCACGCAACGCCTTGTCGATTTAAAAGCGAGCAGTTGCATAAATGAGAGGCCGAGTTAGAATGCAGTTTCTTTATTTCAAATTAATTCCACGTATTTTCCCCATCCACCTATATGTTTATTCACATCATTTTCACAGCAGCAGTAACGGGAAAAAAATGAAATAGCCTTCCCTTTTTGTCGTATATACTTGTTGCACTCGTGTAGAAATAAGTAATGGTTGGTTGGTTCACAGGAAGGGAAAGGCGCAGTATCTGTCACACTTGTAGCTGTGGACACCTGAACCGCGCCGTAAGGGAAGGGAGGGAGGTGGGAGTGAAAGTGGAAAGAGAGAAGGGGGAGCCGTAATGGAGGGCTACGGAGTAATTTCGACCACCTGGGGATCTTTAACGTGCGCTGACATCGCACAGCACACGGACGCCACTTCGTTTCGCCTCCATCGAAGGCAAATTGATTTATAGGAAAGGAAATGCGCTGTATGTCGCATTTCAGAAAAACTGATTGATTTATAGAAAGGGAAAGGCGCGGTAACTGTCTCACTTGTTTTCTGTGGACACCTCAACCATGCCGTAAGGGAAGGGAGGAAGGTGGGAGTGAAAGTGGAGAGAGAGAAAGAGGAGCCGTAGGGGAGGGCTACGGAGTAATTTCGACCACCTGGGGATTTTTAACATGCACTGACATCACACAGCACACGGACGCCTCTTTTTCGATCGCCAGGTATCGAAAATGGTACCTGCTGAATGCGAGGCGGATGCTATATATGCCACAAGGACATCGCTCTTTTATGGCCGTCGAATGTTGAAAATGCAGCCGCTAAACGTGCTATTTAAAACTAGCTATGTAAAACCAAATGCACATACCCCGCCGGGGTGGTGCAGTGGTTACGGCGCTCGACTACTGCGCCCAAGGTCGCGGGATCAAATCCCGTCTCGGTGGCCGCTTTTCGGTGGAGGCGAAAAGCAAGGCGCCCGTGTACTGTGCGATGTCAGTGCACGTTAAAGAACCCCAGGTGGTCGAAATTATTCCGTAGCCCTCCACTACGGCGTCTCTCATAGCCTGAGTCGCTTTGGGACGTTAGACCCCACAAACCAAACCAAATGCACATAGCGCACCCGTTTGCTCGCGTATATATTGTTCGTCCTTTCTCAACCAGAATATGCATCTGCCATCTAGGCACCACATAGGAACATCTAATCAAATTCTAAATCGTGCAGCATGCTTTATATTTCATGATTACGCACACCATTCCAGGGCAACCCACACCAAGTTGTCCCAAGTTTATCAACGTTTGTCAAGTTTGTCAAGTTTATCACATCAAGGCTCCCAATTTTATCACGAATAGGATACTGCGCTTATTTCCTTACTACGGTCATAAAGCATCAACAGTGCCATTTACAAGACCGACTCGCACGCACCTCCCATCGCCTAAACACTAATCTACATTTTCAACGTCTATTCGGCCAACCACTTGCATTTAACCTTTTCTCCTTGCCACAGGATATAAAGGGTGTTCCAGAACGCATAGCGAACATATCTGGCCCACTAAGATTAAAAAAGAATTAGGTACCTTTTTGCAGTCAGAATACCTATTTATATTGCATTCACTGTGTGAAAGTTGATTTCTCCCAATGCAGCTATTCTTTCTTCCGATAATTTTGCTTATTATTTGCAATGCATGCTTAGATAATTATTTGCAGCTCAAACTGTATCTCACAATTCACTTTTGTATTTTTGTTTTATTTTTGAACACTATAAGGTTTTTTTTTTTTGAACACTGCCAGCCTTCAAAAAAACCTTAGGCAGCAGTGGGACATACAGCTTAAAAGAGATACACATAAGAAAGAAGCGCATCACAAGATGTGAATCAAGCATGCAGTCAGACCTAAACAGCGGATTTGCACCGTCAGCCACCATCAATATGATGTACCTAATGATCTAAACATTTCCACACTGTACAAAAGCAAATCCGAAGACCAGGCGAAACATGACTGCCAGAAGAACACAAAGAATGATGACAAAAAGCGGATATCTGAAAAACCCGTACGCAAACCTCTCTATAGATGATAAACAGTAGCAATTCGCACCAAATTTCGCAGTTTCGACAAAAACTGTCTTCTACTCGTTAACTGCTCTGAGAAAAAAAAAAGAGTTCTTAAAGGCACCGGTCTTCCATGATAGTCTGAATTTTTTTAAATGTTTCTGCGCGTCATCTGCCGAGTAACTGGTTCAATATATTGATTGTTGTCTAGGCCAAGCTTACTGTGATAAGATGCGTGCAATCGAGTATTCGGAATGCGTCGTACCTGCAGTGAATCTAGCTTAACCTTTTTCAGTGATGCTGTTGCTAAGGTTTATCAGCTGATGAGTCATGCACAAATTTAGCTGATTTTCCTTAAAATATTCTCGAGTTTGTTAATAGTTTCAGTACGTGACTACCGTACAGCCGAAGCATATTCGAGAATCGGCTTTATAAATCTTTATTACGCTAAGAGCTTTAGATCTTGAGTCGAATGCAGTAAGTTCCTTCTCAAGTAATCAAGTTTCAACCTTTTCAGCGCACTTCAGATGCTCATTCTTGTTCTTCTTCTCCCTCGTTACAATGGCACATACCCATAGCGGGGGGTTGGCCAGAATTCATTGTGACATAATATAATTGATAATGTCTATTTGACTGTATCCCTAGTGAAAAACACTGTATGAGTCACAATAACCTCATACAGATTTCTCATACTAAACCCATACAAATCTCATATTCTCATATATTTCTCATATGATGAATGAGTCTAGTATGAGATTATATGAGATTTGTATGAGATTAGCATCAGTTAAGTATGAGAATTAATGAGTCTAGTATGAGATTATATGAGATTTGTATGGGTTTAGTATGAAAATTTGTATGAGGTTATTGTGACTCATAGGGTTTTTTCACTAGGGGTGATAAATAACCTAATAATCAGGAGTCATTGTTGCGGAAATAATTTGAAATCTTGAGGCGGTAGTAATAGCAAACAATGAAAAAAGGATTAAAATTGTAAAATAATAAAGATAATAATAAAAAGAAAAAAGAGTACAATTCAGACAGAGCAGTGCTAACTCACAAATCTTCCAGTAGCAATAATATAATTGTGAGGTAACTCCCACACCGATTTTTATGGCATACCAATTCGGCAGGTACAGATTTGTCTAACTACGTTCCCTTTTTTGTGACAACATCAAGTCACTGACACATTTTCTGCGATAAAACAATTTTTAATGCAGTTTCCTGTTGTCGACCAGACAAATAATTTTCCTTGAGTTTCAGGGACTAAAGTCAAAATTTTGGCAAGGTGAGTGGCTTCTCTAAGGACAAAATACATCGACACATTTGTAATTTATTATGGAAGCACGACAAGAAGAGGAAGCGGGGCCTCGTACACTCGGCCAGGTTCGAAGAGAACGAAAGAAGAAGAACGTGCCGTCTCTTGGTAGGGCAACACAGCGGCAACGACAGCGGCCAATTGCTTTCGTGGGTGTAGTGCAAGTCTTCGAGGCCACGAAAACGACGGCGGGACTTGTTCGGAGCTGCGTACTCCCGATTCCCTTCAGAAGTCACCTTCAAAAGCACCAAGCAGCCACAACTAGACCAACGAAATGCAAAAGTCACAACACAAGAAAGTACGTATACTTATGCGACGGAGTCGCTCCGGAATTTTCTACAGAAGTGTCCGTGGCTACGAAACCAGCCGGTATAGTAGCGTATATGTTTCTATTGTAGCACGCAAGCGTCTCATTTTACCCTCACCTTCCCCTGCGCTGCGTAGAGGATAACTGTAAACTCAAGCATACTTATCCGTCGTTGTATAAACCCTAGCTCTATAGCTCTCTCTGGCTATAGTTGAACGCGATGCTAAATACTATGAGGGCCTCAGCCTAGTAACGGTGCTGAGGAATAAAGATTCGCTGCCCACACTGTATCTAGCTGCGGCACCGGGGAGAAATATAAGCGAACAGAAACAGGGTTGTGAGGAAAACAGTGTGGACAGTTAATTACCAACCTTTAATGGCACGACGCTGCAGCATTAAAGCTCGTGACGTCAGCTTCGTTTACGGATCCTCCGATGGCTGCCTGCCATTTGCCACTCACTCCCTCACTAGTTCTCTAAATAATCCATGACTAATATCACGCAAACGTTTTAGCACACAGTTTAAAGGTACTACATTATGGGAAAGACTTCCCTATATAGATGTAATACGATACCTAATTTACCATGACGCAGGAAGGCGACTGCTTTGCTAAGGGACATTGTGTGTCTCTAAACATCCGAAGGTACTGGAAGCTTCCAATCTCATCCTCCCAGTTCAAACGAACTACCCGAGTTCGCAGCGCATTCCAATTATGACATACCACGTGAGCTCATGACGTCATACAAGGCGACCATTCAGCATCCTTCTAAAGTCTGCCTGACAAAGCCAACGCGAGCTGCGCTCGACGCCCCAGTTTTAAAGCACTGGGTTCTCGATGCTAAAGCGCCCACCCAAGCAACGAAAACCATAAGAGCAATATTGAAATTTGTTGGCAATGAAATGGTCCTACTTGGGTCGGTCGTTGCCAAACTAATGCAAATATTGAGCCCATGCTATGTTCTGGATGGGAAACTGGGCCACCAGGAAACTCCTATGCCTCCCTCCTCACTTCTCTGGCAAGCCGGGAGAAATTCGAGAGATGCGAATGAGGGACACTCCAAACTAATGTTGATCGTACTTAGGCTCATATTGTATACGTGTTCCTCCTACCTGCGCAGTAGTCTTGGTCGGCGGCTGGTGGCAGGTTAGCTACTAACCGACAGCCTCATTTAGCCAGAGAAGAGTTGGAACTGCTTACATTTGTCTTGCTGCTTATTTCATTATTGGTTTTGGCATGTACAGGCGCGGTCAAAAATACGCGGCCCACGGCTCCGATCGGCGGAACGGCTGCGAGCCGCACCGCGGCGCTCGCGCCAGTTCTGCGAGGATACGGACTGTGACGACAGATTTCTCCCTCACTCTCGAGCGGACACGTCACGCAGTTGATAAAGTTCAAGTGCGACGTTCAGCTGTTTCGCAGCTTATGGTCACGGCGAAAGAGGGCTCCCGTTTTCATGAAGCGTTGTCGCGCTGGTGTCGCCTCGTATGTCGTTTCCCGCGCGTGCGGAACGGCTGCAGCTCGCGCACGCTGAGCCATTCACGAAGCGCACGGCGTTCATCTTTCTAGCATCGTAGCTGGGATGACGCTTCTTGCATGTAAACCGCCGCGGTGGGCCAGTCAGTATGGTGCTCGACTGCTGACCCCCAAAAAAAGCTGCTTCAATCCCAGGAGCGGCATTCGCTGCATCTAGGTTGAGGCGAAATACCAGAGGACCATGCAATGTGCGTTATCAACACAGGTTTAAAAACCTCAGGCGGTTGAAATTTCAGAAACCCTCCACTATGGCGTCTCTCATAGCCTGAAATGCTGTCGGATAAAACCTACAAACCAATTTTCATGCTTGCGCGTTGCCCTCTTCCGTGTAATCCGCAGCAGTAAAACCATGAAATGACGAAATTTATTACTGATGTATTGACGAGAAGGCTCATTAGTGTCACTTGTTACGGGTGTCAGTCATCACCGTCATCAAGGTAAAGTTCGAAGAATATAACAAAAAAGGATTGAGATGTATGGTGTAGCAGGGGCGAGTATTACGGTTTTACGGTAGTGTATCGGCCGCATAAGGTGATAACAGCATACCTGTTGTTAAAGGTAAATATGGCATTATAATTGCTTGTTACAAAGTGCCGCTTAGTTTAGAGACGCTTGCATCTTTTTCATTTTATAAAGAGCTATTCAATGTATTTTGTGTTTGTCTTTTATCGCGTTAATTTTTTTGTATATGGTAACAAACTGTGCGCTTCTCCTGCTCGTTTGTGTTTAAAAATATTGCTGAGGATAACTTTACATATTTGTAAACTGCCGATGACAATAGCATTTCAGTCCGAAATAAAATCGTAGTTCTCCTTTTGCATTGACTCTACGTAATAAATGGTGAGAAATCTGTAGGGCATTAAAAATTTCTTGAGGCATGCGTTTTCAGAGCGCTGATGATTTATTGCTGACAGAGCAAGAGCATTTGAAAAGTTTAAAGTAGTTATTTTGCACAATTTTGAGCCATCGAACTGTCGGCTTAACATATGCGAGATTGTTTCTCAACAAGAGCAATCAAATCTCAAGCCTGCATAATGCCTGGTGGCCCCCCCCCCCCCCCCCCTCTTCTTTCTTCTTGCCAGCGACCACTTCCATTGCTTCAGTTATCGCACTTCTTTCTATTCCAACCACGGTGTAAGAATATTCAGGTGGAGCCAAAGCATAGGCGAGACATTGGACGCAAGTAACCAGTACCAGCTACGCTCCTCTGAACCGGGCCGCTGATTGCAGCGTAAGCGTCGATGTAGCAGTGAATCTTTGCCGGAAGAAAAAAAAAAAACTCATACCTGAATAGCGCCGTCGCGATAACAAGCTGCTGACATCGCACAAGCCGTTCGCGTGGCCTGAACTGTTGATCTGTCATCGCCAGAAGCATCACCGTAGCGCTTTATTCTTAAGCCTTGCCCATTGTATCAGTGCAGAGGCGAAGTCCAAAATAATTTGTTGGTTTTCCAATAAAATTGACGCAATTTATAGCCCAACAACGTAGAGAAGAAAATGTTGAAGTTGCACTTTAAGCTGATGCGAAGATGTGAGAAGCACATCACTCAACATTTCATGGTTATGCAGTCGAAGGTGCTCGAAAATGAGTTTTTCCACTATAGAGAGTTTAAATACGGCAGGGAAAGCAAACCCCACGTTCGATTAGGCGAACGGGAGTACAATGTAAAACTCATAGGGTATTCCTAACCACTTATTTACCGAAGGAAATTCTACAGCTCCCCATATCACTTATTTCTGACACAAATCACTAACTTGCAAGCGACTGAATGGACGAATGAGATAAGCACGCGAACAAAAGTACGTACTATTTACGTTTACGAATACCACAACAAATGCTGGCGAGCTTTAAGTTCTTTTTGCATCAAGCAATCCCAATAGCATCGATATTTGCACAAACCTCGACTGCACGAAAGACTGCACGATCCACAACAAAAAAACGAGCAAACTGCGCTCGCGATGCCTCCTTTAAATGTCTTGTCAGGGTTGTAGACACATATGGACATACAGGTAATGACAAAGCGAGTTGGCACGCTGCCAAGTTCACCGGTTGGGCTGCCGCGGATATTTGAGAACGTGATGCATGCACTTTGGCAACAAAGCCATGAGCCCGCGGGCACGGCGGATTACATGGAAGCGGGCAGCGCAGCGCGTAGGCATGAAAATTGGTTTGTAGGTTTTATCCGAAAGTATTTCAGTCTATTAGAGAAGCCATAGTGGAGGGGTTCTAAATTTTCAACCGCCTGAGGTTTTTAAACCTGCGGTGATAACGCACATTGCACGGTCCTCTGGCATTTCGCCTCAACCTAGATGCAGCGAATGCCGCTCCTGGGATTGAAGCAGCGTTTCTTGGGTCAGCAGTCGAGCACCATACAGGCTGGCCCACCGTGGCGGTTTACATGCAAGAAGCGTCATCCCAACTACGATGCTAGAAAGACGGGCGCCATCCGCTCCGTGAACAGCTCAGCGTGCGCGCGCTGCAGTCGTTCCGCACACGAGGGAAACGACATGCGAGGCGGCACCAGCCCGACAACGCTTCATGCAAACGGGAGCCCTCTTTCGCCGCGACCATAAGCTGCGAAAAAACTTAACGTCGCACTAAAACTTTATCAACCGCGTGACGTCTCCGCTCGAGAACGAGGGAGAAATCTGTCGTCACAGCGCATACCCTCGCCGCACTGGCGCGAGCGCCGCGGTGCGGCTCGCAGCCACTCCGCCGATCGGAGCCGTGGGCCGCGTAGTTTTGACCGCGCCTGTACATCAAAAGGCTGCCCAAGGCAATGCGACAAATCACTGTACCTGTTTTTTCAGGCACACGAAACGCGATCGGGCTCAGAGGCAGGCCGCGTTCGTGAGATCTAATGTGCGGTCGTCCTGCAAGTTGCAGCTTTTGTATTTTAAGCTTCAGGAAACGGCTCAATGACGTTCCCAGTCTTAGAGAGTAAATGGAGATTTTAGTTGGGTTATCATAATTAACTCAAAGGCAATTCCCTGAATACTAGTTAGTAAATTATGACAGAGCCTATTTTTTCTGCGGCTGAGTAACATAATTTATTTTCAAAATAAAACAGCGCAAAACACACAGACGAATGTATCACCAACTCGCCCGCTTTGCCATTCTGTTGAATAATTTATTTCCAAACTCGATCAGTGGCTTCAGAATCGCGACAGGGACTTTTTACCGCGTTCATTTTTAGACTGCTCTCAAATATAGCAGACACCTCATTGCACGACTTCTAACGTGATTGTGCGGTTATACTCATGCAATATGGCTTCGCCTAGGCAGTTATATGGGGACATTACATGCACTCATAGCATGCATAGGATACGGTATTATAAAAAGTGTAAGAAAGTGGTTTGCTTATTTGGTCTGTCGTAGACAAGTTAGATCTTAGAATTTTGCGAGGACGCAACTATCTAACAAAGTAAGAGTTGGAAAGAGCGCATTTGGCAAATTCTCGCTGAACATGACTACCAAATAATTACAGGTACTGCTCAAAAGAAAATATAGTTGCGCCTCACCAGTACTCACCTGTGGGCTGCAATGTGGAGTCTAACGAAAAGTTTCTACATAGGTTCAGGACAATGCAGAGGGCTTTGTAACATAAAATAGTAGGCTAACTTTAATATAGGACGCGTACACAGCGGGTAAGAGGAGTAACTTGAGACAAATGGAATTCCAAGGAAAGAAACGGCCGCAAAGAGCGGCGAAAAGTAAGCTGAGCGGATGAGCTAAAACTTTTGTATGGATCGAGTGGATGGAGATAGGACAGGTCCGAGGTAATTGGAGGAGAATAGGAGAGATCTTCGCCCGGCTGTGGGTATAGTCCGGCTGAGGAAGCACCCGCAGTCAGAAAAAAAGGTAGGCTTGGTATACTCATACTGTCACATGGATACCGGCTGCCCCAGGAAAATGTAATCACGTTCCTTGGCCTGAGGAAAACAAATGAGGATTACTGAGAGCTTCTTGTTCAAGTCTGCGGTACCTTTTTGTGCTCTGAAGTCCATACACTAATTATTTTGCACGTTATTTAGCACGTTATTTGGGGCCCTGGGGCTCTGGGGAGGGTGCAAGTACGCACCTTTTGTTCGGTTTCCTTTAGTTTGTGTATAAGGAAACTAAAATAAGAATAAACTTCAAAATTCAACTTCAGGTGCCGTAGTGGAGTGCTGCGATCCACTGCGCTATAATGGTTTTCGCCTCATCGCACTTCAGTGGTCCAAAGTGCTCTCTATAGTTTTATTGTGTCAATGGTTTGTGCTGTATGGGGCATGACCAGTATTCGGGTAGTGCACGTCATGATACTACTTCAACTAGCCCGAGAAATCGTCCCAGCTTTGAATTATATTGCCAGCGCACCGGCCCAAAGTATTGTCGGTACCACTGCCAACATATTTTTAAAATTTGGCCCATGGTTTGCGGTTCCTGGGACAAGGCTTTCTCGTTTAGCAGGAGCTGATAACAATGGCTTCGCCTTTAAGATTGCATAGGCGAGATCGTAATGCAGCCCTATATTACTCTCGTAACTCAAGATAGACGTGCTGCCCTAATGACACCATGCCCGTTCATTTCATATAACTTGGTTAAGAGGGGGTTTTATGCCTTCGTTGAGGGGTTGTGTATATAATGTGGTACCGGACGACTGTATGAAAATGAGCACTTTCATAGAAACAGGCGCACCGACTACAATCGCATTGGCTAAGCAAGTAGCAACTGGAGGCACATATACAAGGCCGTCATTTCTTACGCGAGGAATACTCCACTCTCTTAAATACACAATTTTGTCGACACGGCCTCATGTTAAAGGAAAGCGGCGCAGGCAAGTAGGTGTCTGGAGGTGAGGCTCCAAATAGGCCATCATTTTGTTCCGGTGCGTCATCGGGTGGGGCCCACTGGTGCTCCAAAGCCGGTGACCATGTACTTGTGTGCGTTCAACTTAAGGGTAGACGACCCTATAGAGCTTATTCACTTGACATCATTGCAGCTTTACTGGCAACCATGGCACGCACAAAAAACTGATTGACTTATAGCAAGAGAAAGGCGCGGTAACTGTCTCACTTGTTTTTCTGTGGACACCGCAACCGCGCCGTAAGGAAAGGAAGGAAGATGGGAGTGAAAGTGGAAAGAGAGAAAGAGAGGGCCTACGGCCAATCATCACGCGGCGTATGGGAAATCCGAGCTCTGGTTGGGCGGCGTTCCAAACGGCGTCTCAAGTGTCCGACAAATGAACGGCGCGCAGCAGGGACTACGCCGGTAGACCCGCGCCGAAGCTTCGGAGACATTTTTATGTGTGCTTTTAGTTTCCAACCGCCCAGCGGTATGGCGTCTCCACAATACAGGGTTGCCACAACAGCCGCCTGCTAAACCTGATAGTCAATAGGGTCTATAAGTGAAAGGGGCCTACGTGGGAGCTGGCAAACAGGAGCGATTGACTCGGTGGTGTCATAGTCTTTAGCGAGTAGGAGTTTAAGTGTCCTCCGCATTTGCTTACTAGCCCTAAAAGACAGCTGCCCTGCGACCAGCGGCTAGCCCATGTGTCGCGTATAGCGCCATTAAAAAAGGGGGGAGGGGCTCCAGACAAAACAACTTTGTTTATTTGAGAAGCATTTCGGCTCGCTTAAATAGCATCACTTTCATTGAAACCTGTTTATCGTTCCCGTTATGACTTAAGACCACTGCAAAAGCTACCTGAAACAAAGGATCGCTCGGGGAGTACATTCAGTTGGCTACTTTTCAAGGCATTCAACTACTGTACTGATGTACTGTGGTTAATTCCACGATTTAAAAAGGCAATTAGTTGCGACGAATAACTGAACATTGAAGAGAAAAGTTTATAAAGGACACTTAACCTCCACCTTTAAGGCTAGGACGTCATCGCGTAGGCTAGCATCCTGCACGATCCCACTTTATACAAGCCTTATAAACGTCCCGGCGTATCCTAGTCATGTGCGCCATATTCGGCACAGAACTGCATGGTTAAATCTTTCCACCTTCCCACCTCGAATGAGCCACTCGGGTTAACAGCGTCTCCCAATTTTGTAATATTAGGTGGTATCGTTAACGCACCCGGCTATGCCAGCTACCAGCTAGCACCTGCCAGCACGACGAACGTTATAGTTCTGTCACAACGCCTATGCCTACGCTAGATCTTCAGGGTAACGGCACCTTTACGTCTGTTGCTTTAAAAATCTGCTGCCTGGGCCACAGGACTCTCAAGAGCTCTCGGCTGGCTTCAATGAATAGCATATAGTGCATTTTTAAAGCAAGTGAAGTCTACTGCTGCGTGTCTACAACTGGGAGTTCCGTCTCACCTCGATTCAATGTGCTTGAGACCACACCAAGGTCGAAACTAGCACATCTGTCAAGACTAACAACGTATTCTATGTAT
Source organism: Amblyomma maculatum (assembly GCA_023969395.1). NCBI lineage: Eukaryota > Metazoa > Arthropoda > Arachnida > Ixodida > Ixodidae > Amblyomma > Amblyomma maculatum. The sequence continues at coordinate 66,491 of JAJIZL010015920.1, read as the reverse complement.
GAACATATATGGTAAATAGAAAGACCAGCTTGTGTATTACTTCTCGGTGGACATCTGAAATGCATCGTAAGGGAAGGGAGATCGATTGATTGAAATAAGTTGATCCGTTTTTTTTTTTTTTTTGGTTTGGTAAAACTTTATTTCCCACAGTAGGGGTCCTGGAGGACACTCGGCTAGGCGCCAGGTGTAGAGGGCCGCTCCCACGTCGGCACAGAGAGCCCGAAGCTCTCCGCCGCCGCGCGGGCCTCCTGGACAGCCCGAAGCTGATCATGTAGGGAAGTACTTTTTAAAACTTTGTCCCAACATTCCTTGTTCTTGGCGTAGGCGTCGCTGGATGCACAACCACACAGCATATGGTTTAAGTCTACACGATCACTGCACCGTTCACACACATGTTATCCGTCATAGTCTGGGTCGATGTGCTTCATGCGCCAGGGGTTGGGGTATGATTTCGTTTGGAGCAAGCGTAACGTGACTGATTGGCTGCGGGTTAATTTCTTATCCGGGAGGGGAAATGCTCGCCTGCCTAGATAAAAGTGCTTAGTGAGCTCGTTGTACGTGAATAATTGATCTCTGTACTCGATATGTGGAGTAGCAGGGGAAACCGGAGGGACGCGGTCGATGAGTCACCGCGCTGCCTCGTGTGCGATCTCATTGAGATTCCGCAGGCCGCCTCATAAGCTGCCCATGTGTGCCGGGAACCATACGATCTATCTCAGGAAAAGAAATGTAGTGAAAGCAGGGAGACAGGAGAAGTAGAGAGGGTCTCCGAAAAAAATTAAAGAGCACTGCAGAATCTGCATTGCAGTAATGCGAAAGCACGGACGCTGCTGTTGGTTGCTTCTGTTTGCTTCTAGTTGCTTAATTCACATCTTGTTTGCCCATTTTAGTGTTTGACACTTTCAAAATGCGCGCCAATCCCTTTTGTCGGCTCTACTTCCGGTTGCGTGACGTCACATCATCAACCTCACTTTAATTTACTTGTTTACACATTTTAGTCTTTGGTATACTTTCAAATTGCGTGAAAATTCCTTCCTATGCCCTTTTTTCGGCTCTACTTCCCGTTGCGTGACGTCACATCCTTGATGTCATATGCACTACATCACTCCTTTCTCTCTTTCCGCTTTAACTCCTACCTTCCTTCGCTTGCGCGCGGTTCAGATGTCCAGAGAACAAGTGCGGCAGATACTGCGCCTTTCTTTTCCCGTGAACCAGTTATTTTAATTAGTTACCTAATTAACTTATTGGCCTAATTTTTTCAGCAACAACGTTACGTCACCCTATATCGACTGACACCACTCATTAACCTCTACCACTTTTCAAATACTCACAACTGCTGCGGACACGGTCTGCGGACACGGCCTGCGGACACGATCTGCTGGCACGGTCTGCGGACAGAAATGGTTGGTTGGTTGGTTTGTGGGGTTTAACGTCCCAAAGCGACTCAGGCTATGAGGGACGCCGTAGTGGAGGACTCCGGAAATTTCGACCACCTGGGGTTCTTTAACGTGCACTGACATCGCACAGCACACGGGCGCCTTGCTTTTCGCCTCCATCGAAAAGCTGCCGCCGAGGCCGGGATTCGATCCCGCGTCCTTGGGAACAGTAGTCGAGCGCCGTAACCACTGCGCCACCCCGGCGGGGTGCGGACAGTAATTAATGCTTTCGAATTAATACATTGAACCATCTGTGCACCCTTAACATGCACTGACATCAAACAGCACACACAAGACATCACAACCATGCAACTTATAACCTTATTTAAGAAGGGTTTAATAATACCCTTGTTTATAATTACCCTTTAATCATCGGGTATTCTTGCAAAAGCAATACTTTTAGCACTTCGAGCCTTTGGCGTGTCGTGGCGCCTCCATACATTACCTTTCACGTGACCGTGTGACGTCACGCCAGACCGAGAGACGGGGCCCCAGCTCGCGCCATCGGATGGTGGCGGCGAGTCCATACACGGCGCTGTGTCGCATCCGAAAGAGGGCACTCGCTGTTTGTGACGTCACGCTAGGAGGATAAATGGGGCTGTGGCTCGGCTCCTCGCAGTAGTCGAGGGGTAGCCTTACGCCCAGTCGAAAAAAACTACAGAACTTTGTCAAAAATACGACAAAATATCCTGTAGTTCTGTCGTAACCATCAGATTTTTCAGTAGTTCTGTAGTACTTTTCTCTGTAGTTCTGTAGTTTTTCTGTAGTATATTTCTGTTGTCTGTAGTTCTGTAGCACGTTTCTGTTGTAACTACAGAAATGTCTGACGTTACTACAGAATATTCTGTTGTCACAACAGGTTTCCCGTCAAAAACCGCACCGAAATTCTGTCGTAACATCAGAAATTTTTCTGTAGTTTTTTTCGACTGGACGGTATGTCGGATGACGCGTATAAGGCGTATAAGGCCCATTTAAATGGGCAAACAAGAAGTTAAGCTACAAGAAGCAACCAACAGCAGCATCCGTGCTTTCGCATTACTCCAATATAGATTCTGCAGTGCTCTAATCTTTTTTTGAAACGAACTTTTCACTCAGTCATGTATCAGCGAAAGTCAATCCGCCCAGTCGCATGACTTTCAAAAAGCGGGTGTGGGCTTTACTGATTAAGTGTACATGTCTACTCAAAAGCATACTGCGTCTTCATTTCTCCGATACCATACTTCCAGAAAACATATGAAAAAAAGATCCTTGTTGAAAGGCGGTGTTGCAGGGCTATAGCGGCTACACTCAAGGCGAATACTGCGCGTTCCCCTAATTCAAAGTGTTAAAGCACGCACAGTCGTGCTTAAAGTACGTTTCGCTCGTATCACTGCGTTCCAACTGTGTTAAACCCCCTTTTTTTAAACGCTTGTTGAGACTCCTGGTATATTTTTGAAATGCAGGAGGACCGTTTATTCACTGGAAGGTCTTGCATATTTCTCCTGTTAGTGTTCATGTCTATCTTTTCACGCACCATCATCGTTAAACAACATGCGAACAACATTACTGTAACTAAAAACTAAATACGAAACATTTAGTTACTGCACATCAGTAAAAATGGAACGCATTAGAACTTCAACACAGCCGTCCTCATGGAATCAAATCATCCATTTAAAATCAAATCAGATCATGTCGTTTTGCTGCTACCTTTTCAGTGGCTTTCGAAACGTTCCATTTGACGCCAGGAATAATCTGTCACATCTAATACACTCTGCTTACATCTTACGGCATGATTGAGTGATATATTCCTGACCGACGGTGCAGTCTCGCCAGCCTGGAACGCAGTCTTACCTTAGCCCTTCGCGATCTGGGATCAAGGGCACGCACCACGATGCCAAGACGGCTGCGTCAAAGCGCACCATGTCACGGCCGACCGCCGCTGCCATCACAGCCACCTCCCAGGCGGCCGCAGCTCGCATGCTAGCTGCCGCCGGTGGAAAGGTGAGTTCAGGTTAATCGCGTGGTAGGGCGGCGCGGTTGGAGCGGTTGGATAACTAGGTCGAAACTTGAGTGGCATGCTTATGGAGGATGAATGTAGGTATGGTGAGAGTAGTAAGATCATCTATTTTGGAAGGGGTGAAAATGATTGCCGCTGTTTTACAAATTGCTGTGATTTTTCGCTTTTTACTCAAAAATTGTGTGTGTGTGTGTGTGTGTGTGTGTGTGTGTGTGTGTGTGTGTG
>JAJIZL010015920.1:24423-53009 GCA_023969395.1 Amblyomma maculatum | reverse complement strand
GGGGGGGGGGGGGGGGGGGGGCTGCTCCTGGCCCTACGGGGCTGGGACTGGTAGGTCAACGCCGCTTGCGGCGGGGGCTAGCCTGCCACCGAATTTTTATCTGTTGTAGGCCGTCATTGCACCCGCCACCACTTCGGTGGTGGACGACGGCTGTTGCGACACGCGTCTTTTTTTCTCTTCCTTTTCTTTCTTTTCTATCTTCTCTTCTGTCCGCACGAGGCGGCGTAGGTGGCTCAGCTATAGAGCGAGTAGCAGGCCCGTGCATTTTTTTTTTCCTTCTTCCTACAGTCGCAACAACAACTGTTGTTGTGGTTGTAGGAAGGAAAACAGAATGCACGGGCCTGTTACTGGCTCTGTAGCTGAGCCACCTCCGCTACCTAGTGCAGACAGAAGAGAAAATAGAAAAGAAAGAAAAGAAAGAGGGAGAGAAAGACGCGCGCCGCAACAACAGCCATCGTCCACCACCGGAACGGTGGCGGGTGCAATGACGACCTACAACAGATAAAAATTCTCTGGCAGGCTAGCCCCTGCCGCAAGTGGCGGGGGCTAGGCGTCAAAGGTTCGATGTATTATATTTGATAAATTTAGTTACATTTTACCTTATGTACTATCCAAAGCCTTCTCAATGCTTATAAAGCTGTTTTCTGCTTGTTGGCAGTATTGATGGTTGCTTAAAGTAGAATAAATTCGCTATTCCTGGTACATTCAAGGGAGAACGCAAGGGACGGTTGAACTTTTTCTCTACACTGTAATCTCTCTTTTTTTGCGGAGTGCAGTGGTATTCAATTCAGTTATTATAATATTATTTAATTTGGTTTGGTTTATGGGGTTTAACGTCCCAAAGCAACTCAGGCTATGAGAGACGCCGTAGTGGAGGACTCCGGAAATTTCAATTTATTGATTATGAAGAAAATTAAGAACACTGTTTTTGAAGACTATTTTTCTAATGTGCGCAAATTACAATCATAAGCAATACGCTTTGCAGCACGGTAGTTTAAGCGGAGCTTTATATTTCTTTATAGGAGCAGCACGAATGAGCAGAGATGATGAGCATTCTTGTCGACAGAGCCATCTAGCCCAGAAAAAAGGCGAGCCAACACGGAGCGATCCCGCCGTACACCTAACATGCAAAGCGTACGTAACCTGCAGTTTAGGTAGAGGGCGGGTTCACTCCGTGTTGGCTCCCGTTTTCTACATTTCTGATGCGAGAACACTACTTCACACCGTCAAACCAAACCAGAAATGTTAGCATTTCGCCTTCCTAGCTCGGGCAAGAACAAATCATCGGAACGGAACGAATTCGAGCCCAAATTCTCTCCTGGTAAGTGAGGTTATTGACATGGCGGGAGGGGGGTTGTCGATGCGGCGACTCGCCGCGGAGAGAGAGAAGGGAGAAAAAACTTTAATTTGTTGAAGGAATTGCGTGGATTCCAATAGCTTGAGCTGCTTCGCGGGCCTTGAGTAACTTACGCTTATCAGAGTCCCGCGTGAGGCAGTTTCGCTTCCTACTCCGTTTCGATGAGTGCTGGAGTTTTATATTTCTCTCATTCTTATGAAGGAGTAATTACTTATTGACATCCACCCAAGCACAGCCGTACGGCTGTTAATTGTTTGCAATTTCATATCCTCTGATTGATGTCAGACACTTCTCCGTATGAGATGCATATGTTGTTTATGAATTTTTCAGGCCCATTTTGGGGAACTTTGTGAGATTTGGGAAGGTCTTAGTTTGTACGTTCCTCCAGGCTATTGTCTCCTGTCTACCAAGATTTTGTGTGGTTCTGCGTATCGTTATGGGGAACTAATGGAATACTTCAAATAAAGAAGAGAATTCGCTGCTCAAAAGCGTTTGTACGAGCTGTATTCAAGTGTGTCGGTGTTGTTCTTCACACTGTAGTCACACGCTGTATTCTCGCTGTGCAGAAGACGCGCTCCGACGTGTCCAGGATGGCTCGAGCTATTCGCGTGACCTTCTTCCAGACGCTTACCCAGGGCACATTCGACTGGAGCAACACAAGTGGTCTCTTCGAGTTTCTGGACGGATCGCAGTCCATCGAAATGACCAACAAGTTTTTCCAGATGCCTGACATCGAACTCAGGTTCCCCGAGGACTTGCGGAAGGTGAAAGTGTTCCTGCTGGACAACGCAGATTTTGCTGAAATGGTCAAGGCCCACAAGCTGTCCGCGCATCTCTACGAGTCGAGTCTATACTACTCCCGCATACACAATCAGACAGGCACCATGGAATACTCGATGCTTCCACTGGCTCTGAACTTCCCCTTCTACGAGCCCGACGTACCGATGTCCATCAGGTATGTCTCGAAAGATGCGCCGAAACTAGTCCCTTCTCCGCGAATACCAGAGAATATATTTAGGGGTGCCATAAGCTGGACGGTTTGGTATCGGCTCAATATGGTAATTAGCGCCTGAAGGTGAAGGACTGTGTAATGAAAATTCCACAGCGCAAGCTCATTCACATGGCACCAAAAATTTCACAGAACGTTTCGTTTAAACGGGGAAAAGAAAACTGGCTTGGTAAACGACATGGAGGGCGCAAAATTGCGAAGTGCAACATACCTTCTCATGTGGTGAATCTTTATGATACCTGCAAGCGCGTCTTGTATAATTGCACATAAGTACTGCATATGCGTAGCATTAAGAACAATCCGGATATGATTTATGCATACCATATGACGCACGAAGCTTGAAAATATCGTCCTAAACGCTCTGAAGCTTCGTTCGAATAAACTTTCCTTCCTGGTAGCTTCTTGGTGGCGGCGCACAAGCTTCTAACTTTTCCTTTGTGCGTGGTCAATTGTCACACCATAATCGCGTTTTTTTTTTTTTTCATTTAGCCTAAACATTTTCTAAATACTGCCTTTTAGGCTCGAAACTTGTGTGTACTTTCATTTTTCCTTCTTCTTGTGCGCTGTTTGCCACAGTGAAGAGCCTACAAGATGTGAAAAATTGTTGCAGCTTCTCGGAATTTTATGCTAGGTATCATCAAATTCTTTCCGCTTACTCAGGGTGAAGTTCTCTTCCGTTAATCTTAATTTATACGCTGTCTTGGGCCAGTTACAATGACCTCGTTCACAAGAATTTCCTGTTGTTCTCTGCCAGTCTAATTCTCACAAACATTTGCATTTCTGCCTGAGGTGTTCTTCGCTAGTGTAGCATGCCACAGTAATTATGTAATTTCCTCGGTACGTGTCTCATCCTATCTACTGACGTCTCCTGTACTGCTATTAACGAGGCAATTGTAGGTAAAGTACCAGGTGCACATCGTTTGCGACTGGGTTGCTACTGGGCATAGTCGTAGGTTTTTACGTAAGTTGACCACAGCGAGCGTGCTAAGGAACGTAAATTGGTAGGTCTAACGTTAAAAGTTATGAAGCATGCCGAGGGGGTCATAGAAGTAAGTTGAGTTAATTTCATCCTTCTCGAAATCAAGAACACGAAATTGCCATGGGCAGAACATGTAATGGGAAAAGAGGATAACCGATCACCTCTAAGGGCAACAAATTGGATTCTAACTGCAGAAAGCATAGCAAAGTTGGCATAACATATAGGTGGGCGGATGAGGTTAAACATTTTGCACGCGTGCAAGTCTGTGAAGCTAGCATGGAACAAGGTTAATTCGAGGATTATGAGATGCCTTCGCCCTGCAGCCGGTATAGTCCGCCCAATAATGACAATGACGATAGTCATGACCCAGAGTGCTGGCTGATGTGGAAAGATGATCACGTTCTTTGGTGTCATACGTCGGACAGAGGTACGAACGGTATATGACGAAACAGATAAACACAGCGCTACCAAGTGAATTTATTTCGTCCCGTCAGGTACATATTCGTACAGGACCAGGGAGTTGCAGCATATGCTTACCGTATAAGAGGTCGAATACCTAAAGGCTGAGGAGAATAAGAAAGAATAAAATTCCCCCGAATGTGAAAGCTCTTTATAGCAATGGTGCGGAAGGAGTGCTGACCAATGCAATTCCCTGCTTCTTTGTGTGTAATGCGTGGAATATTTCATTGGCCGTCTTGCCCCTTCTTTTTCGATAAGAGTCACTTTAAACGGCATTTCCTCTGTTTTCAATTTTTCTGCGTTCATAACCCTAACAGCGAATTTTGAAGTGTCAAGATACGACTCTTGAATATTTATAGCAATGTCCCTTTTTTTCTTTTATTACTACACAGTGCAGTCCGTCACACGCGTTGCCCATCGCAGAGCAGAGATCGTACAAACAACCCCTTTGTCACAAGCGAAGATGGGCTTCTGGTTCTTTGTTGTACACTTATCTGACATGCAATTTTCTGTACTAACACTTCGGCACAAGCTAGTAAGACAGCCAGGCGCAGAAAGTACAGACACCAACATTTCTACCATCTTTCCTCGCGGAGTGTGAGATTCCTTGCAGATAGGGGATCGAAGCGACTTGCTTGCGTCCAGGACGTCGAGTGTGAATAAGCTTGATATTCATTTTTTAAAGCTGACAAAGCCACTGACGCTAGAAGCTCAAGTAGATAACCAGCTAGTAGCTGCCTTTCCACCCGTTCTAACAATCTCGAGAGCAGTCTGTGACAATAGCATTTCGTTATCGACTTTTATAAGCATTGCACTACTATTCCTTTTTTTTTCTCGGCCTTAATATGGTATCACTCATAATGGAGAAGAAGCTGATTATCGCACGGATTGAACGCTCAGCAAACATGTGCAGCAGTGAGGCACAGGCCAGGGATCCAGAAACGTAATGCGGTTTTCGACAGGAGCATCGTGAGCACAAGAGGGCGAGACAGAAACACATAAAATGGTAAAATAATCAAATGTTTCTTCGACCGTTGTTCGAAGTCAGTCAGTCAGAAAACTGGCGTCTTATTTAATAAATGTCATTGAACGTGGCGTCAATACGGGTGCTTATCTATAAACTTCTTTGTTGGATTGCCCCACTTCGGTGGTGCAGTGCTTTGGGCGCTCGACCTCTGTGGCCAAGGATGCGGGGTCGAATCCCGGCCGCGGTGGCCGCTTTTCGATTGAGGCGAAAACAAGTTGCCCGTGTGCTGTGCAATGCTAGGGCATGTTAATGTCAGGGCATGTTAAAGAACCACAGGTGGCCGAAATTTTCGGAGCCCTCCACTATGGCATCTCTCATAGCCTGAGTTGCTTTGGGGCGCTAACCCCACAAACCAACCAGCCAAATTTTGTTGGACGCAAATATGCATTGCTCTTTTTGATGTCGGTTGTAGGTGAATTGAGAGCACGTGTAAGAACTTTTTTAGATGCAGATGAGACTTAAAACAGAAGAAGGCTGTGTGGATCAATACATTCGCTAACGCCTGTTGTCTGTTCGAAATAGGGCATCGAATGTTATAAATCTTTCAAATCAATTCAAAACGTAAATGTTCTTCAGCATTGTGTCTTAGTTTTTTAGTTTCTCGCTTAGAAGGTTTTTCTTTAAAAAGGATTGTCTGCAAACGACAGAGGAGCAAATTGCTTTTTAACAAATTTACCCAGGCACTTATGCTAACTGCCTCTTTCCGGCCCATTTACGCACAATGAACATTCAGTCTTGTGCCTTGTGGCAAACAAGACCTTGTTGAGACTAAGGTTATCGTCATTCGCATCGTTTACATCAAGCTCAGTGAGATTGTAATCATTCGACAGTTAGCTGTTGGTGATCCTTCCATGAAGAAGCTGCTAAGGACGTTTTCCGTCACCTGTTCTAGTCAAGAAACGTCCTGTAGCTCTTAATGTCAACACTCCTTCTTTATTTGAATATGAGAGAAAAGGGCGTGATGCAGGCAGTCTTGTGCGTCGTGGCAAAGTAACCTTGTTGAGTAAGGTTATCGCAGTTCCTATTATTGTCATCAAGTTTATTGAAATTGTAAACTCTGCTGAGTTTTTTTGAACGCAGATTTGTATTCTATGAATAATATGTTAAGGACGCCTTTCATCACATGATTGATTGAATGTCCTTTATTGAATTGGAAGGCTCATGGCCATGGATGGGGATAAAGGGGAGTAGACATAATCTTCATTGTTTAGGTCGTCACTCAAATCACATTGCTCTAACCAGGCCACTAAGCGAGCCATACTTGGCAAATATCATCTGTGTGTTTGCATCAGTTTCTAGAAGGGAACGGTAGTTCAGGCGGTAGGGTTCGATCTCGGGGCGTCCAGTAGAAAAAGCAGGGCATTCCCAAAGTAAATGAGATATGCCGCCGCAGGTTAGAGTCGTACAGTGGGGGCACGTAATCATTTTCTCCTTATACTGACGCCAGCGGGCCATAATACGTGGCGTGTAAGCCGCATGGGCGATGAGCTTATTCAAAAAGACTTCTTGACTTCGGGTGAGGTGGGTTCTTTTCGTAAAAGGTGGGTCTGGTGTGGCCACCTGCATGCGATGCTGACTGAGGCTACGAAGACTGGTCCGAATATAGTGCATAAGGGCAAGAGAAGGGGTGAGTTGCCCGCCCAAGGTCGAATAAGGATGAAGCAAGGGGGGTGGGGATGTAAATGTGGACATCCCACCTGCCAAGGCAGCCGCGGCGTGTGCCGCCGCATTGCCCCCTGATTCGTCCGAGTGACCTGGGGTCCAGTGAATAGCGACAGTTCTGGTCGCGAGTTGGTGGCGTTTAAGGAGGCGCTGTATAGCCGTAGCTGTTGCATCTTGTGAACCCGGAGTAGCGATTTCCTTGTAAGCTTCAAAGGAATCAGTAAGAATACGTAGTGACCCAGTTCCGGTGCAAGGCACTCCTGACAAGGCTCCCCAAATCGCGAGGAGTTCAGCGTGAAGAGGGGTACCCTGAGGTAGATGGCAGGCATAAGCGCCTGAAAGGGAAGGGTTGTCATCGCATACCCAGGCCATAGATGCGAATTCGCTTGTAATGGATGCGTCGGTGTATATGTCAGTCGTATCGGGGATTCGCTCTTGTCGGTGATGGGCAGCTAGGAGCTCCCGGGGAATGACAAAATCGCGGTTTATAGGTCGGCGATGGACGCGTGTGACTACTGGCATCTCCCAAGGGGGAAGTGATGCATATAGGGCTGGTGTTTTGTCGTTACGCTGTTCATCCCAGGCCAGCAGGTGACGCCCCTGGACAGTGTTCTCTAGACGTATTCGATGACGCGTCTGTGACTTGGTAACGATGGTAGTGAGAGGTGGAAGAGCGGCCAAACGCTCAAGTTCGGCTATAGGAGTGTGCTTAGGTAGACCGGTAATAGTACGTAGTGTTGCGCGATGAAGGCGTTCGACCTTAGCGAAGTCAGTCTTCGACAGTTGGAGGACCGGTGTGCCATAGAGAATTTTTCCGACCACCGCTGCTCTGGCCATCGCACGGCAGGCATGCTGCCGCGCACCGCCGTGCCGGTTGGACAGGCGACGAATAGTATGTAGCAGTGCTGGCCAAAGGCGTTGTAACTGGTGAACCCATTTCTGGGGGCTGTTGCAGCTTGATATGGGCAGGCCAAGAATGCGGATTTGCCCATTTGAGGAGGTGATGGTGTTGCCTCCGATGTGAAGATGGATCTGCATACTGGGGTTGGTTTTATGTTTTCCGTCGATACTAATCAATTCTGTTTTATGTGGTGCGAGTTCGAGGCCAATTTTGGTTAGTGTATCTTCAAGACAAAGAAGGGCCGCCTGAAGTTCAGTCTCCATAGAATATTTGTCTACGTAATCCGCTGCCTCACTCCAGACGGTAATATCATCGGCATATATAGCGAATCTTGCGCTTGTGCTGATTTCCAGATTCTCGGCGACGCGTTTCATGGCCATGTTGAACAATATGGGTCCGAGAATGGAGCCCTGAGTACACCCCTATCCAAGTAATAGGTTTTGGGCACCCATCCCGGAGCTTTGCCATGTAGCTGAATGGGTCTAGATGTCAAAAAATTGCGGATCCAGATTTTGGCACGATTACTAGGAAAGCGTTTGGCGAGTTCCTCCAGGATAACCTCATGGCGAACATTGTCAAAAGCTTTGTGTATATCGACAGCCAGGAGATAGTCAGGTAGCGTTTTACGATGAGCTCTATTCAGAACTCTTCGCAAAAGCCAAAGGCAGTCATGCGTTCCAAGGTTAGGGCGGAAGCCGGCTTGAGCTGGATGAAATCCAGGACTGACGTATTCAATGTAGTGACTAATCCGGGTATGCAGCAGGCGCTCGATGAGTTTACAGAGATGTGAAGTCAGTGCAATTGGACGCAAATTACTAGGAAGTCGAGGGTTTTTGCCAGGTTTAGGGATAGGAAGAATAAGAGAAAGCTTGAGGTTATCCGGTACCGTTCCGGTCTCCCAGTAAGAATTAATGATGTCGAGAAGGGCATCCTGGGCTGCCGAGTCGAGATTGCGAAGCTCCTGCCAACTAACTCGGTCATGCCCGGGTGTGGCGCGAGCTCGGCCTCTTCCGAGGGCTGCTTGCAGTTCTCCCTTTGAGAATGGGCGATCCAGGTCTGGATCAGGGTTTCCGACTGGGAAAATGCAAACTGCTGGTGGAGGCGTTAGGCTGGCGTGTGGGAAAAAGGTGCGTATAACTTCATCTTCAACATCAGCCGGGTTGCCATTGAGAAGGAGATCGGCGAGAGGTGGTGCCCCGCGTGCCTTGCCATTTAGGCCACGAAAGATGCGCCAAAGTTGTGATAGGCCCGGTACTTGTCCAAGACGGTCGCATGTAGAGTGCCAAGCCTCCCTTTGCAGGTGAAGCTGGTATGCCCGGATAAGCTTGAATTGTCGTCGAAGAAGCACGAGATCTTTGTGACGTTTTCCGCGTGTCCGAAAACGTTGCGTGAGGTGATCTGCGCGACGCCAAAGGTTAGCCAGGTGAGCATCCATGCCAACTGTGGAATCGTCACAGGGGATATATTCGAGAGCTTGAGTGCGGGCATCTCGGAGTACAGACAGGAAGGACCTGATTTTGTCACGAAACGCTCTTTAGCTATTGCAGCCATCGGTCCTTCCTAAATGACTATACCCACTGCGGGATGAAGTTCACATCAGTCGTTCAGTTGTGTCCGACTCTTCGTGACCCCATGGACCATGTCACGCCACGCTTTCCGGTCTCTCACTATCTTCCTAACATCACATAACTTCATCTGCAGCGCCTCGAGGATGCCATCTAACCATCGTGTTCGCTGCCTACCCCTTCTCCGGCGACCCTCAACCTTTCCCAACATCAAATCTTTCTCCAGCGACTCCTCTCTTTTCATCAGATGACCAAAGTAGCTGAGCTTTAACTTTAGAATTTGACCCTCCAATGAGCAGTCGGGGTTTATGGTTGACAATATCGACTGATTTGATCTTCTGGCACTCCAAGGAACTCTCAAGAGTCTCCGCCAGCACCACAATTCAAACGCGTCAATTCTTCGGCGGTCAGCCTTCTTCACAGTTCTACTCTTGCATCCATACATCACAACTGGAAAGACCATAGCACGAGTTATACGGATTTTGGTTGGCAGACTAATCTTTACTAGGCGGTCAAGGCTAACCATGACTTTCTTTCCCAGAAGCAGACGTCTCCTAATTTCATGGCTGCAGTCTCCTTCCGGGGTAATCTTGGAGCCCAAGAAGAGAAAATCTGTCACAGCTTCCACTTCTTGTCCCTTGATGCCCCAGGACTTGATAGGGCAAGACGCCATGATCTTTGTCCTTTTGATGTTCAGTTTAAGCCCAGACTTCTCACTCTCTTCTTGTACGCGCTTCAGAAGTCTCTTGAGGTCCACTTCACTCTCTGCCATTAAAGTGGTATCATCTGCATATCTAAGGTTGTTGATACGTTTTGCAGCAATCTTCACTCCAGCTGAAGACTCGTCCAGACCGGCCTTCCTCATGATGCACTCTGCATATAGGTTAAATAGGCAGGGTGACAAGTACGCAGCCTTGCCTCACTCCTTTCTCAATCGGAAACCAATCAGTAAGACCATGCCCAGTTCTGACTGTGGCCTCTTGTCCTTCATACAGGTTCCTGAGGAGACATATGAGGTGAATTGGAAGTCCCATCTCTTGGAGAGCTTGCCACAGTCTGCTGTGATCTACGCAGTCAAACGCTTTCGCATAATCAGAAAAGCAGAAGTAGATGGGTTTCTGGAACTCTCTTGCTTTTTCTATGATCCAGCGAAGGTTGGCAATTTGGTCTCTAGTTCATGTGCCCTTGCGAAACCCAGCTTGTACGTGCGGAAGCTCCCGATCCACATACCTACCTTGGAGGATTTTCAACATCACCTTACTAGTATGCGAAATAAGCGCGATCGTGCGGTAGTTGGAACAATTTTTGGCACTGCCTTTCTTTGGAATGGGGATGTAAACTGACCTCCTCCAATCCTGTGACCACTGCAGTGTTGTCCAAATCTTCTGACATAATATATGCAGAATGTTAACAGCGTCATGGTTGAGGTTTTGAAGCAACTCAGCTGGAATGCCATCAATTCCGCTAGCTTTGTTCTTAGCAAGGCTGGCTAAGGCCCATTCAACTTCACTCTTCAGGATGCCCGGCTCGAGATCAGTATTCACAACCGCCTTATGTTGAGTTTGCACATCCGGGTCCTTCTTGTACAGTTCTTCTGTGTATTCCTGCCACCTTTTCTTTACCTCTGAGGCTTCAGTGAGGTCCTTGCCTCGTTTGTCCTTTATCACGCCCAGCTTAGCACAGAAGCTTCCTTTGATATCTTTGATTGTCTTAAACAGAGCTCTTGTGCTCTTTAATCGGCTGTTTTCCTCAATTGCTTGGCACTGTATGTTCAGAAAGGCATTCTTATCTCTCCTTGCTATTTTCTGAAAATCTGCATTGAAAACCTTGTATCTTTCTCTTTCCCCCATAACTTTTGTCATCCTCCTTTCCTCAGCTATTTGCAAAGTCTCTTCAGATAACCAGTTTACTTTCTTGCATTTCTTTTCCTTTGGAACTACCTTAGTAGCAACTTCTTGTATTATATCACGAACATCAGTCCACATCTCTTCAGGCTATCTGTCTTCTAGATCTAATTCTTGAAATCGATTCCTCACTTCCACAGCATATTCTGATGGAATTTGATCCAGATCATACCTGAAAGGCCTTCCAGTTTTCTGCGTTTTCCTCAATCGAAGCTTAATTTTGGCAACAAGTAGCTGATGATCGGTGCCACAATCGGCCCCAGGCCTTGTTTTTACTGCTTGTACAGCGCTTCTCCATCTCTGCCGGCAAATAATATAATCGATCTGATTCCTGTATAGACCGTCCGGTGAAGTCCATGTGTACAGGCGCCTCTTGTGCTGTTGAAAATGAGCATTCGCTATGGTCAGGTTGTTTTCTTGACAAAACTCTACTAGCCTCTGCCCAGCTTCATTTGGCTCACCAAGGCCGAACTTGCCTGTAATTCCGGCTATTTCTTCACTCCCGACCTTAGCATTCCAGTCTCCTATCAGAAAAACGACGTCTGTTGATGGAGTGCGGTCTAAAAGGCATTGCAGGTCCGCATAAAATCTCTCAACGTAAGCTTCTTCAGCAGTAGTGGTTGGTGCATAGACTTGCATAACTGTTATGTTGAAAGGGTGATCTTGGATCCGAAGTGAAATCATTCGGTCGTTTTTGGGGTTGTACCCTAGCACTGCTTTGCCCATTCTTCTGTTTACTATGAGAGCGACCCCATTCCTTCTCTTGGATTCGTGCCCACAATAAAAGACATAATGGTCGCCGGAGTTAAATTCTCCCATTCCGGTCCACTTGAGCTCGCTGATACCCAAGATATCAATGTTCAATCTGTCCATTTCTCGCTTGACGACATCCAGTTTACCTTGCGTCATAGATCTTACATTCCATGTTACTATGTGATATATCTCCTTGCAACATCGGACTTTCCGGTCGCTTCCCGACGCATCCACAACTGAGCGTCCTTTTGGCTTCAGCCCAGCCGCTTGATTCGTCCTGGAGCTACCCTTTGTTCATCACCAGTAACATGTGGGACGCCTTCCAACCTGGGGGGCTCATCTTCCGGCGCCATATCATTAATGCTATTGTGACTGGCCATAGGGTTTTCTTGGCAGGAAATACTGGAGTGGGTTGCCATTACCTTCTCCAGAGAATCACATTTTGTCAGAACTCTCTACCGTGACCTGTCTATCTTGGGTGGCCCTACACAGCAGAGCTCACGACTTCATCGAGTTTCGCAAGCCACTCCGCCACGACAAGACAGTGATCCATGAAGGGGGCAGGATGAAGGCCTCTCCTATATTCTTCCAGTTAACCCGGTCCTGTGATAGCTGCATCCACTTGACTCCTGCGACCTCATCCGCCCACCTAACTTTCTGCCGCCGCCTGCTATGCTTTCCTTCGCTTGGAATCCAGTTTGTTACCCTAAGCGACCATGGGTTATCCTCTCTTCGCACTACATGTCCTGCCCATGCCCATTTCTTCTTCTTGATTTTCATTAGAATGTCAGTAACTTGAGCTAATTCTCTGACCCACTCTGCACGTTTCCTATCTCTTAATGCTACCCCTACCATTTTTCGTTCCATAGCCCTCTGCGCTGTCCTCAACTTAAGTAGAAATATCTTTGTTAGCCTTCACGTTTTAGCCCCATAGCCTAGTACAGGTAAGATGCAACTGTTGTATACTTTCCTCTTGAGCGATACCGGTAAGCTACTAGTCCTAATCTGCGAGTGCTTGCCAGATGCGCAATGTAAGCAGTAATGCGAAGTATGTAAGTACGTAAAACATGAGATGTATTTCAGCAGTAGGATCATAACAGGAAGTCAGAACTCGACTTTAATTTTGCTGCTGCGTTCTGCGAGGAAACGAAAACATTCTCATAAAACGTTTACAGAAAAAAGAGTTCGACTTCACCAACTCGACAAGGCTATACTAAGAGCCGATGTTACAACGTGTGCACAAAGTGCTTCTTATTCTACAGCGTAGCTCTTTCGTGGGCTTGATGGCGGCACCTATCCCGTAACTAGCAAAGTTAGCGAAAATTACGATGGGTGATGAACGAGAGAAAACGTGGACAATAAAAGCGCACCAATGTGAATGCAGTGTGAGGGTGGAGGAAAGCGCAGAGGAGGAGCCACCAAAATGTTCAACTGGTGTGCCTGACGGCAGCATTTTCTGTCCAGAGCGTTGCAGTGGAGCTCACCTCCGAAAAGTCCAAGTATAAGCAAGGCATTACTAAGCCCTTGCTCAATCTTGACCTTCGGGCAAGTTTTATCCGCCCTAAGGCACAGAAAGGGCGGGCATCTCCCGCGCCAGTTACCGACTTGGCCGGCTGTAAAGCGGAACTGGGGAGAGGAAAGAGGAAGAGGAGGTTATAGCAGGGGCAAAGCAGAGCAGAAACAGGCGAGTGATCGAAGGTACGAAAAAAAGTTTGGTTTGGCTTGGTTTGAGGGGTTTAAAGTCCCAAAGCGACTCAGGCTATGAGAGTTGCCATAGTGGAGGACTCAGGAAATTTCGACCACCTGAGGTTCTTTAACCTGCACTGATGTCGCACAGCACACGGGCGCCTTGCTTTTCGCCTCCACTGAAAGCGGCCGCCGAGGCCGGGATTCGATCCCGCGTCCTTGGAGAAATCTATCATGCATGTTGCGTGGTAGTGGCTGACCACGTCGAGCAGACCATTTCGCCTAGTGCCGGACCGCCGCTTGCTGTCGCGGGCTTCCAAACTCGCTGACGATAGAATGCTGAATGTCCTAATCCTGCATAATTGAGGCACAACGCTCACTGTAGTCCCCAAACTCTTGAGCCATCCGAGAAACGCGTAAAAAATAAAAATGCGAATTCCCGAGTCTACCCGGCCGGCTCTGTTACTCACATACTTTCATGCCTGTAGAATGAGTTCTGATCAGGTCTGGCCTTTTGGGCAGTCCTCATAGTCAGCTGCATGGTTTGCTTGTTTGTTACTATGTTACTTACCTATTAATTCTTTATGCTCCTTGCCCCCCAGGCAAGAGTCTCGTATTATTGGAGAGTTGCTCCACTAATAGTATGATGTTTATTGATGTCGTTTTATTGCTGTGAACTGAAAAGGTGCACATCTTCGAGTGGATCGTTACTATCTGCGAGTAGTTGCTGAAAACGAAAAAGCGAAGCATTGACAATATGTGCATATGCTACTAAATACCCCACCTGTACTTCATCTGTAATGACCATTACTAGCTTTGGGAAGTGTGGTAACCCATAGTCAAGCTCTGGCAAAATGCTTCAGACGTTACAAATCAAAGTAGCCTCCGCGACTTCCTTTGAGCCCTAAATATCTGTAACCCAGGAATATTAAGACATGCACAGAGTGTGAACTTTAGTTCAGTTGTGAGAATGTTATTCTAAGCATTGGAGACATATTTCCGACCGAAGAATTGCAGCTAAAGTGGAAACTGGATACTTGCCATGCGGCAGGTACGGCGCCCTGGGGTCGTCGGTTGCGGTCCTCACTGCGCAGGCTTTCTTCCACGTGGTCAACACGAGCACGGATGCGCCCCCAGCTGCTGAGAAGTTCCGAAACTGCGTGACTGATACCGTCGGCAAGGAGCACGTGGATGAAGTGGCCGGAATGGAGGCCTCATACAAGGCCTTCTTCAGCCTGCATGGCTTGGATCCCGAGCAGCATCTCAACGGCCTGGAGAATCTGCGCTCTCGGCAACTATTCTACGTGGCCGCTATGTACCGCCACTGCGGTTCCTACTACCAGCGCAAAGGTCATGAAATCCTGCGGGTGCAGCCGCACTTCAGTGATGCATTCTCCTGTCCAGACGGCAGCCCAATGCGTGCCAGCCAGCTCTGCGAACTTCTCCCGTGAACGGAGTCATGACCGTCGAAGGGAAAGAATTGGCCTCGTTGGGGGACATGGATCTTGAGAAGTGTTGCGCTATTATATTATCGTCAAATCGTATTTTTATTTAAATTTTAGCGTTCTTTATCATTGGGCAATACAGTCCGGAATGTCCGGCAGCCGTCGTGCTTAAAGCGTTTTACCACGTTCTAAAGTTTGATTGAGGCGATGTTTTTTCATGATTTTTGGAATCTGAATCATTTTATATTGATATGTACAATATGTGGCATTTATTCGAATGCCATTTTTTCTGTCATAACTGTTGTCCACTTTAGACAGTCCGTGCTTTTGTGAATACCGTGTCTTAGAAGCAACGAAGACCTGTGCAGTTTGATAAGTGATAACGTTTCCTATAAATATCTTTGTTGGACTATGAGAACAATGCCGCGGCGCTTAATCATGCTCGCAAGCAATGTGAAATGTCTGAACATTCATCTGAGATTTCTTATTCGCCCCAGGTGAAGTTTTAGTCTAAGTATATTGGCCAACTAAATACGTATTCCACTCGCTTGGCACCTTGGTATCCTTGTACACCCATGCACATATGTACTAGTGAGGCATGTCACACCCAATTTAAGACTTTTATCCACCACAAAAGTCCCTGGCTTCAGTGCTTATACCACTTTAAAGGCTGTATGTCGGTTTTGTGAAGTGTAACATAATCTCGCTGGAAAGTTTGTCATGCTGTGCATAGGGGCTGCGTTCTGCCAAAATCTTCCTAATAAGTTTGCATTATCAGTTGACACAATTGCCTGGTATGATACTAATCTGTAATGATTGAGAATATTGTGGTGTGTTTTCAACTCTTCGCTCTGAAGAAGCTCCCTGCATGACGAGACCGCACTGGTAGCCCGGTGTGTAAGTCCTCGGGCCAGTGAGTGCGCTGTCTCGTTTCCTCGTGGGCCGGAGTCCAGACGAGGTTAATCAGCTCTGCCGGTGGCGGTCCGGCAGCCAGATTTTAACCGCTTTGGCAGATATCCTGTCTGCGTTGTAGTTTCGGACAGCCGATTGGGAATCGGTTACAATCACCCTTACATTCTGTTGTATTAGGGCCAGCGCAATGGCCACCTCCTGGCCCTGATGGGGCTGGGACAGGTAAGTCACTGCCACTTGCGTCGGGGGCTGGCCTGCCACCAAATTTTTATCTGTTATAAGCCTTCGTTGCACCCGCCAACGCTTCGGGGGTGGACAACGGCTGCTGCGGAGCGTCTTTCTCTCCCCCTCTTTTTTCTCTCCTCTACTTTCTCTCTTCTGTCCGCACGAGGCAGCGGAGGTGGCTCAGCTACAGAGCCAATTCTCTAAGTCCCACCATCTCAAATCAAATCTCAAATCAGCCTCGCAACTGCGACCGCCAACTTTTTTAGGCAAGTCGCCCTAACGAGCACTACCCCGCAATAACAGCGACGTCTGATCAAGCATCGCGCCAGCAATTTGGGCCTTGGCTGGGGTCTCCACTCTCGAAAGGAATACCTACATTTAATATGCCCACAAACACTTTCCTTGTCCTCCCCCGGCATGAAGCAACTATTCATTCGTCGCAGTAACAGTGCTACTAAACGTGGAATCACGGGCGCGGAGGTTCTATCTACCTCTTCCTTTTGCCCCTCTCAAAGGTAGATCACCAGGGTACTTCGTTTTTCATGCGTATTTCTAACCGCATAAAGAAAATTGGAGGCAGGACACACACCGTTGAATGTATACGGATTTATTTGCAGATGTTTGCTTATTTTGATGCGTGACAGACGGAAACAAGGATGCACTCGCAAACCAGAAATTGATGCCGATGACCTTTTCTACATGTTAGCAAATACGCTAGCTCTTTGTCCGTTAAGACCAGGGAAGGAGGAAATAAGATTAAAGATCTGGGGAACGCCGCGTCACCACGCTTCGTTAGTAATGTGCTAGTTAAAACTAATGCCACTGGTCATGAAAATTATTCATTGTAATTAGGTAAGATTGGTAGTAACAGCGACTGCATTCGCTTAATTATTACAATGGAATAAAGATATGCGGACCTCTGTGTGGGCACCCCTTCGGTTGTGATAGCTGGTTGTGATATATATTAAACAGAAATATTTAACTGTACCAAACGCCTATTCAGCATTAGTTGTAATAGCATCAACACTAACACAGACTGGAATAGTTATTAACCAAAAATAACATGCTTAACACTACATAACACAAACATATTTACACAACTAAAATGACAAAGTTCACGTAGGCCAAGAATAATAAAGCAAATAACATTACTTAATTTCGCAATAAACGACAACACTTGTCAAAGAATGCTTTAGCCTTATTCGCTCATAAGTTCATGTCTTCCTCCGTGTTTTTTCTCCGAGCCATTGCAAAAACTCCAAATGCCAACTAATTCACATGTATTGGGCATATAAGACTGCCACTCCAATACGTCAACGGATGCAGCTGAACATGCGGAACTCTGGGCTAGTGAATCGCACTTTGCGTAGAACGGACACGTCGTACCGCTCCAGTGGCGAGTACAGCTTGATCTGACGCAGGTGCGTGTCTCGTCCGCTCTGGTGATTGGAGAGCACCGCAATCTGCAGGAAAAACGTGCGCACGGGTTGGCCAGCCTCGTCCACGCTTGGAATGCGTACCCATCCCGTAGGCTCTTCTAGGGTGTAGCCCACCAGCTCGCGCAAATCGCCGAACGGGCTGCCTACGCGCACGGAGATGCTGAAACAAAAATGGCGGGGGGGGGGGGGGGGGGGGACAAACTTAAAGTTCCACATTTAAGAGTATGACATGAGAGCGCTAATTATTTCATCATCACTCCCCTAGGGAACTCTCGCCCCACGCAGGTATTGACTACTGGCTTAATAATTAATCCCTTAATTAGTGTGTCTAACATCTCACACATCTCATTAGCATAAAGACGTAAACTGTCACATTATGTCAAAGACAACCCGACTCAAATTCGCGCTATAAAATGGCCTTACAGACCGACCAGAGTGGACTATCCGACAGGGGACGCAAGAGTGCCGGCGAGTCCGATTCCTACCTCAAAAGAGTTACTCGCGCAGGCGACACCAGCCATTTGATGTACACTCACGGTGTCACAAAACCCGCCGATCAATCAGTGCATGGCTAAGTTAACTACCAACCCACGCCTGCTAGTGTCACGTTCGTCATTTTCAGCTCACATCTCGGGGTTTCCGGAGATCAGAGCAGTAAACACCCTAGCGATGGAGCGTGCTGTTCAATAATTCATGGTTGTTAGGTTAGTCGATTTATGGTGTTCAATATGCCAAAGCGAGTCGGGCTTTAGTAGAAGTTTCGAGCACCTCGGGTTCTTTAACATACACTGACATCAAACAGTATAAGCGGGAACCTTATGCATTAAGCCTACATCGAAGCGCGGGCTTTATGCACACCCTTCGACATGATTGTGTGCTTGTTAGTTGGGAAGTGTTTTGTGCGATTTATTCCTGTTTCACTTCTTTCTTGCCAACACTCAGCAGGAGTAACAAGCCAGGATAACTCCCCGGCAAACATATCCTCCATGCTTTCATTAAAATTCTCTCTCTCTCTCAAGTAAAACTGCCGAGGTATGCCTTGGCACCCTTAACAATCACGGGTGCATCGCTTGAAAACATTACGAGGGACTTAGCGACTAAAGTAGTAAAGGCGATAGCCTGAGTGGCGCATTCTGCTACGCAACTGGCACTAATTAGTAAATAATTAGCTAGTCAGTCAATAATTAGTTATTGAATTAAATAATTAATTATTCTTCAATTAAAAAGACCTTTATTTGTAATTGAATAATGATTAAATAATGAGCACCACCACAATGGGCATTCGCGCGTATTGTGGTGGTGCTCAATGATTGGTCGAGACCTCTATGACGTCATCCTGCATCGGCCAATCAGAGCCGCCGCAAAAGCGGGACATATTTTGTCCACGACAGCATGAGCCATTAAAGACTTTCGCCTTAAAATTGCAGGATTTCACTTAGCTTCACTTAAGAGCCTAATAGCGAAAGCTTTTCCTCCTTCCTAATTTCTTCCTCTTCTGTCTACATCTATTCTTCCTCTAGCTCATTGATACATCTCGCGGAATCTCGTGGACACATCTCATAGGCGCGAGATATTAACAATTAGCCCAGAACGGCTTTCGCCTTATTATCTGCCTTACGGGCTACTTCCACATGCAGACAAAGGGGAGGCAGCAATTATAGATAGCGCCAGATTTGTGGAGCGTGGTAGAGCAGTACGGGTCAATCATTGAACACTTGGATCGCACATCAGCCGACTGTTCCTATTTCGTATTTAGGTCCTTGCGGATAATCTTCCGCAGAGGTTGCTGAAGACACAACAGCTGCGGCGAGGGGTTACTTTGTTTGACTTATATGCGTTATTCGAACTTTTTGAACTAGGGTGACGTATATTGTACGCATGCGAGCACATCCACTGTGCTGCCTACAGGGCTACATCCTTATCAAAGGTCTACGATCAGGATGCTGACTAACTACCAGTTACCGTGAACGTGCGAATCTGTCGGTGTTACTAGCGTGCATTAATACTGAAAGGGTTCTGCAACTGCAGCGTCCATGAAGAGGCGTGTTCGCGTGAAATATCTCCTTCAGAGCTAAACGACCGCACTGAACAACATACAAAATAAATTGGTAGGGTTTGACTTCAATAAACACAAATCTACAAAGAAGTGTTTGATGAAGTAAATGCAATTTTTACCCGCTTTACAGTTTCCGCTTCAGTTAGAAGATTTTACTTATTCCAAATCAACAAACCAAACCGTCTGGCCCTTTGGATTTTATAAGGCGACAGAACTGTTTTGCAGAATACCCGGGTTCGATCCCGACCTCGGCAGCTGCGTTTCGATGGAGGCGAAACGAAGAGGCGTTCGTATGCTGTACGATGTCAGCACACTTAAAGATCCACAGGTGGTCGAAATTACTCCACAGCCCTCCGCTACGGTTCCCCTATCTCTCCACTTTCATTCCCACCTTCCTTCCCTTACGGCGCGGTTCAGGTGTTCACAGAGCAAGTGTGACAGATAATGCGCCTTTCCCTTCCTATGAACCAATTACAATTACAATTACGCTTCTTCGAACGCCGCACCACACAGAAAACAGAAGCAGCCCCAGATGTCTAGGAGGCGTTTGTACAGCAGGCATCAGCGGCGTTTGAAATCGATTTACAAGTTAAGAAAGGCGCAGTATCTCTCACCATTCCCCGAGGATTAATTTATAGGAAGGGAAAGGCGCGGTAAGTGTCTCACTTGCTTTCTGTGATTTGATTCGATTTATTTATAGGATAGGAAAGGCGCGGTAAGTGTCTCACTTGTTTTCTGTGGACACCGCAACCGCGCCGTAAGGGAAGGGAGGAGGGTGGGAGTGAAAGTGGAAAGAGAGAAAGAGGAACCGTAGTGGAGGGCTACGGAGTAATTTCGACCACCTGGGGATCTTTAACATGCGCTGACATCGCACAGCACACGGACGCCTCTTCGTTTCGCCTCCATCAAAACGCAGCCGCCGAGGTCGGATTCGAACCCGGGTACTCCGACACAGTAGTCGGGCGTCTTACCACTGCACCTCCCCGGTGGGGTGCTTTCTGTGAACACCTCAACCGCACCGTAAGGGAAGGGAGGAAGGAAGGTCAGCGCACGTTAAAGATCCCCAGGTGGTCGAAATTACTCCGTAGCCCTCCACTATGGGTCCTCTTTCTCTCTTTCCACTTTTGCTCCCACCATTCCCCGTGGGCACAAGTACCACGCCATAAAGGAAGGGAAGAAGGTAGTAGGGAAAGAAGAGAGGGAGCTATAGGTGGCCGTAGTGGAGGGCTACGATCCACCACGCCATAATGGCTTTCGCCTCATGGCACTTGAGTGGTCCAAAGTGCACTCTAGAATTTTTTTCATTTTAGTCATTTCAATTAGTTGTCTACACACTTTAAAATTTCTTAATTACATGATGACGTAGTCCTTTTCATTCTTAGTATTTTGAACACTTTGGACTTCCTTTTTGCAATTTCCTGTCATTTAATAGCGATTTTCATTATTAATTTATCAGTTAAACACACTAAATTTTCTTAATTAGCATTGTTAAGCATTGCCTTTCATTCTGAGCATTTTAACACCTTTGAAACACCCTTTGTTCAACTTATCATTTTTAATTATTTCAGTTATGTCAATTACACAATCTCAATTTTTAGCATTGGCTTTTATTTCTGAGCATTCTTACGCCTTTGAACCGACGTTTTTCCTGTTTCATTTTTTTATTTCTTTAATTAATCAACTATATACAATGATTTCATTACCTCTTCATCACCTATCGCACACCAGTCAATCACCAATCACTAGAGCCACAAATTGCCATGATTCGAATTTGTTTTACACAGGCCCTTCTTATTTACGAGGCGCGGTGCCAACTCTACTAATACTGCGACATCGACAGATGGTCGAAATTACTCCAAAGCCCCCCACTAAGGCTCCTCTTTCCCGCTTTCCTTTTTCATTCCCACCTTCCTCCGTTCCCTTACTGCACACTTCAGGTACAGTGAACTAGAAGTAGTTCACTGTACTTCAGGTGTGCACAGAACAAGTGCTACATGTACAGCGCTTTCCTTTTTTTGTGAACCAATTATTATTATTATTATTATTATTATTATTATTATTATTATTATTATTAAATTTTGCCCCGAGAGGCGTCCGTGTACTGTAATCAGTGCATGTTAAAAATCTCCGGATGGTCTAAATTACTGCAAAGCCCTGCACTACGGCTCCTCTTTCTCTCTTTCACACTCCCTTGCCACCCACCCTTCCCTTACGGCACGGTTCAGGTGTCCACAAAACAGGCGCGACAGACACCGCGTCTTTCTTTTCTGTGAACTAATTTATAATTTCATTAGCCCTCCGCTACGGCCCTTCTTTCAACCCACCTTCTTCCCTCCCCTTACAGCACGGTTCAGGTGTCCACAGAGATACGTGACAGCGCTTGCCTTTCCTATAAACCAATTTACACTTAACCCCGCCGGGGTGGCGCAGTGGTTACGGCGCTTGACAACTGTTCCCAAGGACGCGGGATCGAATCCCGGCCTCGGCGGCCGCTTTTCGATGGAGGCGAAAAGCAAGGCGCCCGTGTGCTGTGCGATGTCAGTGCACGTTAAAGAACCCCAGGTGGTCGAAATTTCCGGAGTCCGGCACTACGGCGTCTCTCATAGCCTGAGTCGCTTTGGGACGTTAAACCCCACAAACCAACCAAACCAACCGACCAATTTAAACTTACGGTTCCGGATACACGCGCTAGAAACTCTCCTAGACGAACTATGTTGAGTCTTTACAGTGTCGTTATTGTGGTTAGCGATTTCAAATCCGTTCTCAGTTAGTACTGCTTCCCTTGACAATATTTTTGAAACGATATTTACAACATCGGAAAATTTTAGCAACTCCTCTTTAGGGCATCGCACCCGGGCTTCCATAGACACCAATCACCGTAAATTGGTGAGTCATGATTGGTCATAACATAAAATGATCACCTAACTCAAATCATGTCACGCGTAACCACGCACCTTATTCTAAACACACATGTCATGATCTCTGCCACAAACACACAACACAGCAAGTATCAATCGAGTGTGACCGTAGCACTCCAACAACGTAGGCAAACCTCAAACGGGAACCTTATGCGTTTGAATAATTAGCCCTACAAGTACCTCTCGGGGCAGTAGCTTGCGTCTCGTTTGCAGTCCAGGTAAATGTAAATCGTCTCGATGGTCATCTTCCGCTCGAACTGAACGTTCACAAGATGAGGCTGGGTTCCGTTGGATTGCCAGAAAGTGTCTAGATCGTCGTCTCGTAAGTTACCGACGCCGAAGTCTGCGAAAAAAATGCGTCGGAGACACCAGTAGTCACAACCGCATCTCGCTTAGAGCCATGGGCCTAATACCATACCATGCTTAAAGGAAGAAACCGTCCACACAGCTTCTTCGCCCACTTCCCTGACTTTTCCAAATCTCTCCAAGCGACCGGGTGCGGAGGCGTCGTCCGGGTTCAAGACAACAGCGGCATGAAGCGTACCCGAATCGTTCCATGCACCTGGAAGCAAGTGAAATGCGCAGAGCCAGAACTTTCATGCTGAATCTCAATTCAGCTGTATAGCGACTTGTCTTACCTGCCATTCTCAAAATCTTGTATTCGGGGTTATTTTCCGCTACTTTTGAGGCACACTAGGAAGCGGAAATGGGCAGCAGTCCGAGAATTCGAAAGCGCTCGAACCGCAGCCGAATAATCGGACGCACGTAGGCTTCGTCAGCTTCTTCAACATTAAGTTATGGCAAGGAATATCAAGATAGAACGTGCAGATAAATTTGGACGCAGTGTAGCTACAGTGGAAAGGTAAGGTAGCAGATGGCAGGCACTTAATGTGTGAATCTGCTCCCGCTACTGTGAACGAAACGCCGGTGCTGAAGCTGTTAGTCCAAAACGCGTTTGCCGAATTCCTCAGCAAATAGAATTTCTAACTCTATTTGTGCCGCGCGCCGGGCGCATAAAAAGACAATGAACATTTTATTTTGTTGCGCAAGCAAATGGCTGAGGTGATTTAGATAAGGCAGATCCCCGCGTATGAATGGTATTCGGACGCTGTGAGGTATATTGGTGGCGCTGCGATCGAAAACAAGCGCAGACCAAATGTGTCTGCAAGCCATCGTCTGCTCATGGAATTTCTGAATATGCTGCAAGCGTCTGAGACGCGCGTCTGCCAACACCGTAGCATTAGCAGAAACTGTGTTGATTATTGTGACCTATGACACCTACAGCAAGGACAGCAATAGCGATGACCGTGGCTGTGGACTGATACCCACGACTGATGACAATAGTGAACAGTGCCGCTCAGGCAAGGCTGTGGTTTCTTCGTCGGCCCCAAAGAAGCAGATTCAGCCGGTACATCGCACGCCTCTTGTCGAACACAACCAAACTTCACCGGCGTTTTCTAATTATTTTACAGGAAAGGAAAGACGCAGATAATGGCACAGTTGTACTGTGGGCACCCGAAGTCCGTCGGAAAAGTCAAAGTTCAAATCGGTCTGATGGTTTGTTTGTTGGTTCACAGGAAGGGAAAGGCGCAATATCTGTCACACTTGCTCTGTGGACACCTGAACCGCGCCATAAGGGAAGGGAGGAAGGTGGGAGTGAAAGTGGAAAGAGAGAAAGGGGAGCCGTAGTGGAGGGCTACGGAGCAATTTCGACCACCTGGGGATCTTTAACGTGCGCTGACATCGCACAGTACACGGACGCCGCTTCGTTTCGCCTCCATCGAAACGCAGCCGCCGAGGTCGGGTTCGAACCCGGGAACTCCGGCACAGTAGTCGGGCGTCTTACCACTGCGCCACCCCGGGGTTTTTGCAAGAATGCGGGTAGTTGTTCTGCAGCACTAATCGAGATCACTGCAGAATCTGCTGTGGAGAAATGCGAAAGCCTGAGCGTTGCTGCTAAACACGGTACATCAAGCACCCTTTGTCGAACACAACCAGCGTTCCGTTGAGCGCGCATCAAGGAGGAAGGGTGGCTGTTCCTGGTCCTACCGGGCTAGGACTGGTAGGTCAACGCCGCTTGCGGCGGTGGCTAGCCTGCCACCGAATTTTTATTTGTTGTAGGCCGTCATTGCACCCACCACCGCTTCGGTGGTGGACGACGGTTGTTGCGGCGCGCGTCTTTCTCTCCCTCCTTTTTCTTTCTTCTCTACATTCTCTCTTCTGTCCGCACAGTGGTAAGACGCCCGACTACTGTACCGGAGTACCCGGGTTCGAACCCGACCTCGGCGGCTGCGTTTCGATGGAGGCGAAACGAAGAGGCGTCCATGTGCTGTGCAATGTCAGCGCACGTTAAAGATCCCCAGGGGGTCGAAATTACTCCGTCGTCCTCCGCTACGGCCCCTCTTTCTGTCTTTCCACTTTAACTCCCACCTTCCGCCCTTACCGTACGGCGCTGTTGAGGTGTCCACAGAAAACGAGTGAGACAGTTACCGCGCCTTTTACCGTCCTATAAATCGGGGCAGTGGAGGTGGCCCAGCTCAGTTGCGGGTTCGAACCCGACCTCAGTGGCTGCGTTTCGATGGAGGCGAAACGAAGAGGCGTCCGCGTGCTGTGCGATGTCAGGGCACGTTAAAGATCCCCAGGTGGTCGAGATTACTCTGTAGCCCTCCACTAAGGCTCCTCTTTCTCTCTTTCCACTTTCACTCCCACCTTCCTCCCTTCCCTTACGGCATGGTTGAGGTTGTCCACAGAAAACAAGTGAGACAGTTACCGCGCCTTTCCCTTCCTATAAATCAATCAGTAAATAAGTCAGGTGGCTCAGCTACAGAGCCAGTAGCAGGCCCGTGCAATTTAACGTGATAGCGTTAAGGAGCTCGTGTCGCAGAAAAGCCGGTGTCGTCGGCGTCGGCGGCGTTGGCCGTGAGCGATAAATCCCGGTATGCACTTCATAAATAAAAAGCAACTTCCAAGATCGGCTGGGTGGGAATCGAACCAGGGTCTCTGGAGTGTGAGACGGAGACGCTACCACAA
The DNA here is from genome assembly GCA_023969395.1 of Amblyomma maculatum. Lineage (NCBI taxonomy): Eukaryota > Metazoa > Arthropoda > Arachnida > Ixodida > Ixodidae > Amblyomma > Amblyomma maculatum. Next base: position 27,682 of record JAJIZL010015920.1, on the reverse strand, counting down.
AGCCACGAGTTCGAAGCTTAAAGGCGGTACAAAAGCGCTTCTAGTGAATGCGGTGTTGCCTTAGAAACGTGCCGTAGAACGTTATACTGCGGTGTATATCGGTAATTATGAGCATGTTACTTACAGAAGTCGCAGTTACATGGGTAGCGAAGTACGTTTCCGCTACATTTCTTCTGCGCTCTGCGCACATGCAGAGCCATCTTGCGGCAAACACAGAACCCCTCCTCGCAATGTGCGGCGCTGCCCCGACACGTGGCGCGCCACTCGCCCCTGACGTTTCGCCGTGCACCCTCACGGGTTGTAGAATCAAGCGTCTTTTCTTTCTTTAGATCACTATCTTCGCTCACCCTCTTCTCCCCTTCGGGCCGCGCGGGTACCGGTGCGAGGATGCCTCAATACCCTTGCGTTTAATAAGTTTTCTCGCTCTCTCCCTTTCCAACATCCAGCGTGCGTCACTCGAACAGTGGTGTTTAGGCGACGCGGCTCCTCTTTCCGCTCACAGCGCGATTGCTAGGTGCAGCGTCTGATGCCGGACGCCTCTGACGTGATCGCTGCGCCGTAGCGCTTCTGCTGGGAAAGCGTCCCCTGCGATGTGTGCCGAGCTGCTTCCGAGGAATCATGCTTCTGCGTGGTGCTCCCAAGCGAGATAGAGGACGATCCCATCAAGGCGTAAGCCCCATGATCGCGTCCGCCTTCATGGCGCGTCGCTGCCCGGCTTTCTCCCTCAGAGACACCGAGTTCTTCGGTTCGTTCCGCTTGCTCAGGCGCACGTTTCGTTGCCGCGCCGAACGCTGCGTTGCTCGGCGCTCACCGCGTGATTCGTGAGTGCAAAGTCCGACGCGGGGCGCCTCATCAGTGATTGCTGCGCCGTAGCGCATTGTCTTACACTCCTTGGCAGGTCGATGGGTGTTGTATTGCAGGGCCTTGCGCGCTCGCTCTTGAGACGCTTGTGATGGAAGCGGCGCCGTCTACCAGTGCCGGTAGCGCTGGGCGGTGCGAACGAGGTGCAATAACGCTATCGCGTTCCACTCTTGAAGGCGAAGCTTAAGCGTCCTCCAAATTTTTCTTTTCCTTCTTCCTACAGCCACAACAACATCAAAGTTAACCGGCGTACTATAATTGGTTTGCAGGAAAGGAAAGGCATAGTATCTGTCACTCGCGGAATCACGCTGACGTATCTCGCGGACGTATCTCTCCAAGCGATTTCACCATAGTCTATAAATGCTTTCGACAAAATAATTGATTGACAGGAATAATAATTGGTTCGTAGGAAAGAACTGGCGCAGTATCTGTCAAACTTGTTATGTGGACACCTTAACCGCGCCGTAAGGGATAGGAAGAAGGTGGGAGTGAAAGTGAAAAAAAAGGAAGGGGTGCCTTAGTGGAGGGCTGTGAAATAATTTCGACTACCTGAGGATCTTTAACGTACACAGTGACGGACATCACTTCGTTTCGCCTCCAACCAAACGTAGCCGTCGGTTGTCAGGGTTGAAACCGGGTACTCCGGCACACGGGCATGTTACCACTGCACCACCGCGGCTGGTGGACACACAGTAAGGGAAAGGCGCAGTAGTTGTCACACCTCTTTCTGTGGACGCTTTGGACTGTATTGCGAGTTTGCGTCATTATATTGAAAGTGTCATCTCCCCGACCTCGAGTCATCTGATTGGTGGAAGCGCCGGAACCGGAAATGGTGGTGGAAATCCGGTTCTGGTGCGTCTCCGTCGAGACCGTCTCCATCTCCGTCGAGAACGTTTAGAGCGATGTGATGCGTCGTGGAAGGTATGGAGTTGTGCGTCGAGATCTTTACCAGATTTGAGCGAACTTCGATGATCGTTCGATGCTCGTTCAGAAAATCCATGCCCAAAATCACGTCGCGGGAACACTGCTGTCGGACCAAGAATCTCCTCGGATATGTACTCCCATTTACGGTTACTCTTGCAGTGCATCGCCCTGACGGAGTAACCACCAGCGGTGCGAATCAGCGGGCCATCCCAAGTGGTCGTTACTTTCCTGGACTGGGCGGCGAAAGCTCCACTGATTACAGAATAGTCGGCTCCTGTGTCCACTAATGCGGTAACCGTGCAACCGTCAATAGCAACTTCGAGGTCACTTATTCGCGTACTCGCATTGCATGTTGGCTTCGGTGTTCGATCTCTGCTTCGTCTTGTGCTGAGGTCGCGGCCATGCACCGTCGCCACTTCACAGGGCGGCGGTATCAGCTTGGAGTCATGGTCGCGTCGTCGTGGATGTTGACATCGTGCGTAACGGCGGTGTCACTTTGAAGTCTGGGTGCGTCGAGGGCGCGCCTTCATAAGGAGTGTTGGTGTAATAGTAACGTCGTCGTTACTTGTCGGCGGCGGCGGAGGATCTTTGTTAGTTCGCCGTGAAGCAACCTCACCTCCAAAGGTTGCTACCTTTAGTTTCCCTTACGGGGGCTAGGAGACCTTCCCTGGATCTAACTGCGGCCGGGTGACGCAAATCTGGCGCGTACGGCGATGGGGAGCGATACCGACGATTTTTGGTGACTCTGCCTTGCGCATGTAGTGTTCGCTTTCTCCTGTTTGTTTGCCAGGGTGTGGTCGTGGGGCGTCGATGGCTAAAGGCTCAACTCCATGAGCCCTCGAAGCGCGCGTCCTGCGCGCTTGAATGCGCGCGCGCTAGCCAGAAGTCTGTGCATGCGCGACGCGACGTCCACAGCCGAGCGCGCTCATGACGCTCGGATCCGACAGTGCCAGATATTCGGCGCGCGCGCTGCTCGCGGGAGCGCGCCTCCGAATGCCGGCGTGCAAGCATCGACCAATCAGCAGATGCTCTGCGTCGTGTATATTAAACATCTCCTGTGTGTGCTCTTGTGTTTTCGTCACAGAGGCTGTAAAAATGCTCCAGAAGCGGTGGAAGAGCCTCCGCGACAAGTTCCGCCGATTATGCAGCGCGCAACCGGGCGCGTACCGCGCCATGCGCTTGGTGGTGTTTTGCTCCCGTTTTTTTTTTTTTGCGCGCTGGGGCGCGGTGCTCACGACGCAGAGGTGTCTATGGAGTCGGGCCTTAAGCCGCGCAGGCTGATGCGCCTGTATTGGCAGGTGTAAAATGTGACCTGCCTCACCGCAATGGAAACAGCATGGTCAGTTTTTAGAAGTCGTCCAGGCATCGCATTCCCTGGGGCTTGAGAGTTGTTCGTAGACTTGGAGGGCGGGGGCCAAGTGACGGCGTTTGGGTGGAGCTTGCCCACGTCGCGGGGGGGGGGGGGGGGGGGGGG
>JAJIZL010015920.1:5013-24323 GCA_023969395.1 Amblyomma maculatum | reverse complement strand
CTCAGGACGGCTTAACGTGCCAGCGTAGTTGTCAGCTGGTTGTAGCGTCGGAGCCGTCGCCTGAGGAACGCCCAATGCCTGCTGAACCTCTTCTCTGACGACGTCCGCAAGTGTCGCTACCTGAGGAATTGTTGGGATGATGGAAGCAGCCGGCGCATCTGCTCCCGAACGTCCTCGCGAATAAAGTCTCGCAGGCTTTAGGTGATACGTCGTAGGGGCTTCCATAAACCGCTTCAAGCGGTCGACTGTATTGGCGCATGCAGGCTTCACTTGGCCTCGAGATTGAGCAGAGTCGCCACTTAGCGTCATAGTGGCGAACCCTACCCAGTATGGATGCGTGTTCGCATCGTGTGCCAGCCCGCAGAGAATTACGTGCGTGCGTGCGTAGCTTTTTGTTTGTTTCGCGGTTCCTGCGCGCTTCTGCTTATTTATCTGCCTCTTGCAAAAGAAATATGAACAGGCTATTACCCCACGCTCCATCTATAATAACAATAATTGCTTCACAGGAAGGGAAAGGCGCAGTATCTGTCACACTTGCTTTGTGACACCAGAAACTGATTGATTTATAGGAAGGGAAAAGGCGCAGTAACTGTCTCAATAGTTTTCTGTGGACACCTCAACCGCGCCGTCAGGAAGGGAGGAAGGTGGGAGTGAAAGTGGAAAGAGTGAAAGAGGAGCCGTAGTGGAGGGCTGCGGAGTAATTTCGACCACCTGGGGATCTTAAACGTGCGCTGACATCGCACAGCACACGAACGCCTCTTCGTTTCGCCTCCATCAAAACGCAGTCGCCGAGGTCGGGTTCGAGCCCGGGTACTCCGGCACATGTAGTGTACAGCGCCATATGATTGATTGATTTATAGGAAGGGAAAGGCGCGGTAACTGTCTAATAATAATAAACTGTCTCATTTTCTGCGGACAGCGCCATATGTGAAGGTGTTATTCAAAAAGAGAGAAAGAGGTGCCGCAGTGGAGGGCTCCGGCATGACTTCGACCAGTCTTTTCTTTTTTTTTTGTACGCAAGCTTGCCATAAGGCATATTATAGAAACTCGTGTAAATGGTTTTCTCAGGAACCGGAGCAGGTTCCCGCTCTTAGCATCGTCGGTGAGCCATTTAGAAAAGTCCTCTTCCTTTGTTGTGGTTAGTCCCACTTCGCGCAGAATCTGTGTCCTTGATGCCCTTGTCCCTGCACAAGTCCATAGCAGGTGGCGAACATCCACTTCTGCAGCTGGTGTGGAACACTTCGGGCATGTGGTTGGTCCGATGTCTGCTTCCGATTCCCATCGGCATTTTACCGACGGGGTAAGGGCCGCCCCCGACTTCGACCAGTCGCACAGCACATTTACGTCTTTACGCTCGCCTCAGGAGGGTGGCTGATCCTGGCCCTGATGGGGCTGGGACAGGTAGGTCACTGCCTCTTGCGGCGGCGGCTAGCCTGCCACCGAAATTTTAGCTGTGTAGGCCGTCATTGCACCCGCCACCGTTTCAGTGGTGGACGACGGCTGTTTTTGCGGCGCGCGTTTTCCTCTTCCTCTTCTTTTCCTTTCTTCTCTATTTTCTCTGCTGGCTGCACGAGGCAGCGGAGGTGGCTCAGCTACAGAGCCAGTAGCAGGCCCGTGCATTTTATTTTCCTTCTTCCTACAGCCACACAACACAACCTCCGCTGCCTCGTGCGGACAGAAGAGAAAATAGAGAAGAAAGGAAAAAGAAGAGGGAGAGAAAGACGCGCACCGCAACAGCCATCGTCCACCGTCGAAGCAGTGGCGGGTGCAATCACGACCTACAACAGATAAAAATCGGTGGCCGGCTAGCCCCCGCCGCAAGCGGCGTTGACCTACCGTCCTAGCCCCGTAGGGCCAGTAACTGCCACCCTTACTGGTTACGAGGAACAACGCCGACGGTGACGCGAAACACAGGAACGGGAGCCAAAGATCTGCGCTCTAAAGTAAATAAATCTTGTCTCCACATGGAATTGAACCTCCATTCTTTGGATCTCTAGCAGAGCGCTTTACCAACTGCGCCACACCTCAGATTTTTTGTTTCTTTATTGTGTGGAAGTACTTCGAGCAATTTAACCAGCTCGCATTCCGCAACCAGTCAATACACAGTTACATCAGCATCGAGCTCTCACTTTGATATCACACATAAAAATTCCGGGAGACATACACATGCATCAAGTAAATGTAACCAGGCAGCAGGTCGATCCTGCGCAGCCTGTACCCCCTGCACCATTGCACATTGTTCTCTGAACAGAGACCGATGAACGCGGTGGCTCTGCGTGGCGATCGGTCATTCGGCTCTTCCACAGGCTTTCTAAATTCCCATGAGCACAGAGGTGACATGGCGCCTCAGAAGCGCCACGCCCCGGATCGTGAAACGTTCATCATAATTACCCTTGTCTATCGTGAGGATTGCGGTATTCGCGAGTGACAGATACTGCGCCTTTAATTTCCTCTAAACGAATTATAGAACGCCGGTGGACATTGATGAGTTCAATGGAATGCTGGTTGTGTTCGATAAGGGGTGCGTACCATCACGAGTCATGACGTCACCAGGCGATTCATGCATAGACGAAGCTGACCCCGCCGGGCGTCCAATCCAGGCGTTCGTGCGGCACCTTTCATTTGTCGCTTCCTCTAACGCCGCACCACACAACATGCAGAAGCAGACCCAGATTTATAGGAGGCGTTAGTACAGCTGGCATCAGCAGAGTATGAAATTGATTTATAGGTTAAAAAAGGCGCAGTATCTGTCAAAATTCTCCGTCGACACATGTACCTCGCCGTGAAGGAAGGGAAGAAGGTGGTAGAGAAAGAAGAGAGGGAGATATAGGTGCCGTAGTGGAGGGCTACGATCCACCGCGCCATAATGGTTTTCGCCTCATGGCACTTTAGGGGTCCAAAGTGCACTCTAGAATTTTTTCTATTTTAGCCATTTCAATTAGTTGTCTACACTTTAAATTTTCTTAATTACATGATGACGTAATCCTTTTCATTCGTAGTATTTTGAACACTTTGAACTTTCTTTTTGTAAGTTTCCTTGCTTTTTAATGATTTCCATTATTAATTTATCAGTTAAACACACTAAATTTTCTTAATTAGCATTGTTAAGTATTGCCTTTCATTCTGAGCATTTTAACACCTTTGAAACACCCTTTTTTCAACTTTTTTAATTAATTCAGTTATGTCAACTATACAATCTCAATTTTTAGCATTGGCTTTTATTTCTGAGCATTCTTACACCTTTGAACCGACCTTTTTCCTGTTTCATTTTTCCATTTCTTTAATCAATCAACTATATACAATGATTTCATTACCTCTTCATCACCTATCACACACCAGTCAATCATCAATCACTAGAGCCGCAAATTGCCATGATCGATTTTTTACGCAGGTCCTTATTTACGAGGCGCGGTGCCAACTCTCACTACTAATACTGCGACATTGACAGGTGGTCGAAATTATTCCAAAGCCCTCCACTAAGGCTCCTCTTTCCTTTTTCATTCCCACCTTCCTCCATTCCCTTACTGCACACTTCAGGTACAAGTGTGACAGGTACAGCGCTTTCCTTTCCTGTGAACCAATTATTATTATTATTATTATTGTTATTATTATTAGGGACTATTCCAGTCACCCCGGCAGAGACCCTTGCCAGACCCAAAACTGAATAAAAAAGAAGCTGCTGCATGGAGGCGCTTGCGAACACGTATATAAATCCAGTCTTGGCGTACCATGTCATCGCCTCCTTTATCCAACCCGAGACGAGACAGCATGTTAGACGTAGTTATTGTGGGGCGAGAGAGACCATCGACCACATATGATGCCCACACTAGTGCTCTAGAAGCCTTCTCGAACACTGTACTCACAATCTTTTGGGGTGGGACAAAACAAACTAGTAAAGAGGACTGGGAGACCCTGTCGCAAAGCCCGGACCCCGAGCTCTAGCAGATTATCGTCCACCTAACGGAGGAGGATGGGTTGCTGCCAGCCAGCCTTTATAGCAGCGGCCCCCGTCTCCTAGGTCTGCGTGCCGGTGGTGACCGGCTTTTTAATTTAGTGGCAAATAAAGTTGTCTTCAATCAATCTACTGCACAACCCACCTCAAGTTGCCGAGACAAAATACGAGTCCTCCCTTGGAGCACTATAGAGCCATATACGTCGTTCTTGGCTGTTACTGAGCTGGAGGAATCAATGTCACCTCTCCCCAATCACTAGCGGCCGGGAACTCGACTTGCAAGGTCGTTTCCAGCGCGGGCTCTGCATCCCGTTATAGGGACGAAGCCTCGATAGACCTATACTGCGATCCCGTCCAGTCCGGCCTCGAGCTGAATATACCCTGCCTTAGCGTGGGTAACATTCGCTCGCAACCCTGCTGGCAAGCCGAACGACTTCTCTTAACGTTAGGTACCATTGGTTTAGGCCTACGTGTCGTTTCTTTGTTTTCATCACGACCTGCCGTATGTGGCTGGCGTGCGCTTGGCAATAGTCGCGACCTTGGAGTTCCAGTTTGAGCTGTCAGCTGTGAAGAAGCAGGGAAAACGTATTTGTTTTATTTCTACACTATAATGCCACTAAGGATCGAAAACCAGAAGCATGAATCATGCACCATGTTTTGCAATAGTATATGCACTTGGTTTTATTTCCTCTTTGCATTCAACAATTCCTCATAGAAACAGTGCGGCTCGACCAAACAGAAGGGAAAGCACCGATAGGGCGCCGCGTAAATCGCCTTCCCATGGAAAAGGCGTGGGGAATAACAGGAAGCAAATGCGACACTTCCGCCGCCATAGCGCCCCAAGCGGCGAGCGTGAACAGCGCACGCAGCTCAGCAGTTCACCGTAAGCATGAAAAAGATATGCACGCACAACGCCGTAAAGAGTTACGTCAAAACGGTAACCATAAAGTCAACTTGGTCGGACAAAAAAAAAAAAAGAAAATTAACTTGGGACAGATCAATGATGCAAATGACTCGCCTTTTGTCGTTAACTTTTAAGGGTATACCCCTGCTAATTCTTTAGCTGCAAGTGAAAAATGTGCGAGGCAGCAGATATGCAACACCCGCCTCTGAGAAGTAATAGCTCTTAATGTAAAAAGAAAATATGGGCCACAAGCCACGATGCGAAACTTGCACGCTTCCCGAGCATATGCTTTATATTAAAGTGTGTCGTACGAACATCATACTTCAGAGTTAGAAATCAGCACTGCAGACTGTGCGTAGTGAAATGCAGAGTAATAGGAAACTCCTTCAGCTCTTATCAATTAGCGGGTAACCACAGTTGGTAAAACGCAACTCGCTATACCTCGTCACATGTGCATGTACGTGCTCTCCCTCGAGAAGCTTAGCAAACATCTGTACACAATTCTAGTTTTCTTTCAGCTCTTAAAGCAGCAAACAAAAAAAAAAAACTTAATTGAAAACAGCTACAAAACGTGACCAATACTACACTTGAACACTTAACTGCTAGCAATAATACTCTTGTAGTACTCATTGCTGGCACCGGGTTCAGTTCGGCAAGTTACTCCAGTAGGTGTAGCAGTTCATACTGTTTTCAGTTGGAAAGGTACCTGAAACAGTACGAGCACCGGACAGTACAGAGAAAGATAGAACCTGGTGTCTAGCTACGGTGAAGTGCAGAAACATCGAGGCAAAAAACAGGCTGTCATGAAGAAAGCAAAACAGTAACCGAGAGGCATTGTTCCTGTGACTCATACCTCAAAGCCACATATGTAATGCAGGCATATGTAATGAGTGCCCATAAAAGAACATCCAATAGTGCCTCTTGCATCTACAACCTGATTGTTACTGCACACTGCACATGGGTTTTTATAATAAGCCTTATAGCAAAATGCGGAAAAAAAAAAGGTGTGACTATAGTAATTTTTTTTGCCAACTTCTTGCCAATTTTCCATCCGTGGCCTTTATTCTTCTTTCTATACTTGCTTAGAAAAGGTTCAACTGGTACCAGCTGAAGCTTACCCAGTTTATTTTTTTCAGTCTGGCAGGCTGTCATCACATTCTGGTGAGTGCTACAGAGAACCAGCATTAAGATTCCGATGGTCGGCTAAACAACTAGTATGAGCTCTTCCGGTTCCAGGCGGCCATAGCATAAAATAGCAGCATTAGCATGTTCCCCTGAGTGTATATAGATGTTGTAACAGCAGAGTGTGCTTAGTTATTAGTGGCATGTGTGATTGCAAAAGGAAATGTGTCGATGACTGCTCGGCTGTATACTATACTTCAGAAGAACAAAAAAAAAACGTAATGCAACACAACTATATACTTCTAAATTAAGTGCTGCCAAGAAGATGCTATATCTAGAGTTCTCAATGCACATAACAAAATTAGATAGCATTGATAGCTAAAATGTGCAAGGCCATTATAAAATTGGGTTATTTTTTTTATAGCACTATGTTAAATTGCCACTCAGAGTTTTAGAAAACTTTTTAAATAAATTTTTCCTAATTACAAATCATAAGCACATTTATAAAAGGAAGCACACAATCTTCGAGAACTGCTACATGCCACAGGGTAGGAAACATTCTATTTTTTTGCATAAAACATCTTTTAGGGAAATTCCTAACAGCGAAGAGGATTGAACTAAAGGTATCCTTTAATTAAAATGTGGCGAGTGTGTATTTTGTGAATGCACATTGTACTGATTGAAGAAAAGTACAGCAGTTGAAACAGCACACCTGAACCGTGCAAACATGACACCATGAAACCAAACAACAGGGATCATGGCAAAACGAAACTGTTGGTTAAATTTGTATTCTCCTCGTATCGTGAACACAGCAGAGAAGAGGGCATTGCACACATAGGCTGCCAGAGAGCATCCTCTTGAGATTTAATGAGCACAGGAGAAAATGAAGCTAGCACAACTGTGGCACGGGCAGCAACCACCGTCTCTACTGACACATGTATAAGAAGCGAAACAGCTTGGACGAGCTACAAGTAAAAGTAAAAGCAGTGGGTGGTTCTCAGGGGATAAACTCTCGAACATCAAACATGGGGCCTTCTTTAAAAATGGTGATAGTCTGACTGCTACTATTACGCTGGCTCCCCACACGGAACTATCTGTGCAGATTTCCCTCCTTTGTGTGGACATGAGGTGGAAATTACCTGTGGCGAATCTTTGCTTTTCAACATAGTGGAAATACTCTCGAAGTCAACTCATATAATCAGTGAATGGGATGTAACAAAACACAGTCAGTGATTCCCATGGTATAGATTCCATGCTGATGAAAGTAGTGTAAAAGAGCTCAACAGGACCTTTCCTGAGATTACATGAATATTCTAAAAATGCATCTGACCTGCTCATCCTTACAAGACACAGGTAAACCTATCAGGCATTGCACATTAGGTACATATACCTTATCTAGAATAAAAAGCAGTAAACAAGATGATAAAAAACAAAGCAGGAGAGCAACTAAGGCTTTGTTATGCAGCATTACATCCACAGCTTTGGATTGCTGCCACCGACTATGAGGCCTACGACGAATAAAAAAAAAAAAAAAAAAAAGAAAGCAGTGCGCTGTTTTAGCAACACAACAAGCTTCTGACTGGCTCCTCGAAAGAGACATGTACATGATAAGCTAGATTTTTTTCATAACACCGTCTTTCCTGGGCTTCTTGAATGGCAGATACGATATGCAACGTCTACATATACTTGGTCCTTGACTGCTTCCGAGAAAACAAGAGAAAAAAAATATATACATCACACATATGCACCTCCATTTCATGTGCTCCCATCCGAGTTGCACAAATGGGTCCGATTCTGGCTCTTGACTGAGCTTTTTCCAACCTGCGAATCCTGCTAAAAATATGAAGACGCGTGAAAGGGGGGATCTCCGGGCTGTTTCAAGACAGCATGAACCATTGCCCAATATTGGCCATATGTTGGCAACACACTGGTATAGGCTGCCAAGATATTGTCAACCTAGTGCCAACATTAGGCCAATGCATTGTGCTGCCTGGCTGGTAAATGGACAGTCATTTCTAAATTCGATGAATTCAGGGGGCAGGCCCTGGTGCTTTTTATCTTCTCCACTCTCCCCCTGCCCTTCTGGCGTGGGTGCACTTTCAGAGTGCCTCCCATGTGTCTGCGTGTGGTGTCGCGTTTCGGCATGTGCAACTTGGTTTTGGTCCCATCGAGTGCGAAGCTGCAAGATGATGGCCTGAAGAGTGGTGCTGCTCTGCTAGGTCACAGAGTGCTCCAAAATCCCTCTCTTACCTTTTCCTCCTCCCCGACCATCTCTCCTGCCTGTGCGACTCTTTTCTAACGACAAACTGTCTTCTTGAGGGGAGTACAAACGATACTGTGATCTAGAGAAGTGTAATAATGAGCCGTATGCTTTGGATAGGCCTGTTCACCCACCAACTCGGGAAATGCCACAACAACGTATTCATCGATGGTGGAGGGACTGACTGACTCAACTGCAATGGTCCCACGCGGCGACTCTAACAAACAAACGAAAAGTATCCATAGTTCACATTTCTGCAGACAAAAAATGCTAGTCACATATGGGTGCAAGTACTCTCTCGCAAGTTGACAAGTAGTTAAATCTCTTGGTTATGGTAATAACATGCCTCAGGCTTTGCGCATATTTTCTTGTTCATTTCTCTCCGAGAACTAGTACACCTGCTCGGAGTACAGTTAGCGTTGGTTGTGTCGGCAAAGGAACTCGAGACTGCTAATGCTGAAACTTCGTTCCCGTTGCTGGCACAAGGATTTTGTATAGCTTCTATGCAATGAGGATCCTTGCATACGTCTGAAAGTAGTAGCTGCCCTAGCAGTGCCAAAGTAGAGGAGGAGGGAGTAAAAGCGAGAACAGTCGTGAAGTAACACAGGAGAGGCACGTGGCCTGTAACAAGAGAAACATTTTCTCAAAAACTCGGAAACAATGCGAGGGCCACTCCTCTGCAGTCCTCCGTTTTGCAGCGGCGCTGGTTTCTAGATGATGCAACAGTACACGGTGATGATGCCTTGACTAAAACAGGATTTACGAGGTTTAAAAGAAAGCACATGCAAGGTACCTACAATGACGACAATGAGACAAAGGAAAAAAAAAAAAAATTAAGGAAAGAAAATGCTGAACGGGGGAAATGACACAACTGCGATGGCACCCTCAAAGCCATGGCTTCAGCACAGACCGGGAACCTGCCCGGAGAAAGAGAGAGAAAGAAGAAAAGAAAAAAGAAAGCTCACGCACTCGCATGCGTCACATACACATCATGAAGTGACGCACTGTTTTCATCCCGGTCCATATGGATAAAGGCACGCTTGACACAGCTGCATGGGTTGTGTTTGTAGGAGTGTGAGAGAAGATCAAATGAGGATGAGGGGAATAGACCAGAAAGGAAAAAAGCAAGCTGTACCCTTGAAAATGTATGCACCACAGGCAGGCCTGTTTGCTGAGGAAGGGAAAAAAAAAAACACTTCCCAAGTGCATTGGGAGGGCAGTGGCTTCTCTTTGCTTCTTCTTTCCCCCTGCAGTCTTTTTTGCCCGTCAACAGGAGTCTGCGTAATAGCCTCGCGAGCGGCGAACGAACACCACTGCCGTCACGTGCTGTCATCTAGTGGCAACTGCTGCACACAGTCACACTTCACCACTTGGCACAGTGCAAACGAAACAACTAAAATGCGCGTCCTTGCCGCCGTCACGACAAAGGATCGGCCGTGGTGAAAAGGGATGTCGGCGGTGTTGTTGTCGTCGGGCTCTGCGCTGGGCTCGGGGCTGCCGTCTCCAAGACCGAAGTGTCGAGAACGACAAGTTCGACGGCTCCGCGGGCATCGCGGAGCAGTTCAACGGCCTCCTGGTGCGAAAGTCCTTCAAGCGAGTGGCCGTTGACGGAGAGAATGGCGTGCCCGCGACGCAGGCGGCCGTCGCGAGCTGCGGCGCCTTCTTCGAAGACCGTCTTCACATAAATGGGGAGGTCGCCATGTGGTGACCCTGCACCGCCCACGATGCTGAACCCCAGGCCTTCTGAGCCCCGCTCCAGGGTCACAGTCATGGGTCCGTTAGCAGTGCTAGAGAAAGAAAAGTGGCCACGTGCAAAACATGAGATGGGTTGCTGAGATCCATCATGTGAGCTTATACATCTTTTATTGAAGTGTAACTGTCGAGTTAGACTTGCATGCTGGGTTTACTACGCTTTGGTTCCAAGAAGGGATTTTTATCTCCATAAATAGGCTATTTGAAAGGCACTACAGAGCTGGGAAATTAAAGCAGATAAGTTCCACATAAAGTTCTCTGCCATAATGAGTATGAAATACAGCTTACCTTGAGATTCCTTGGCAGCAAGAAAGAGAGATTCAAAACAGCTCTATCAATATTGTTCTTCATTTACGTTTTTAACAAGACGTTTTTAATAAGACGGAATCTGAACCTTACATGAGGAACAGCTTAAACCCATCAAAAGTGAAGTGCTTCTGACCGTAACCTAACCTAGCGAAGAGTCTTGATAAAACAACATCCTTCTCCAAGTTTTCCTTCAACAGTTGCATTTAGTTAAAAATAGGCCGAATGCACACTACTCTTTACTGTGCGCATATTCCCACCACAGACCACATAGGCTCCATCAATGCCTGGGAAATAGGTTCCTACGGAATAATGCTATGAGCATATGTAAAGACCAGTTCTAAATATTTAGCTCCTTTAAGAGGTGCCGGAGTCTGACACGAGTCCCAGTAGAAGTGGGCACAGTGGCATTACCGTCACGAAAGGAAACTCATCCAAAACAAGCATGCTGCAAGAGTGTTAGCAGCCCACCACAGCAGCAGCACACGACATCAACTACATAATCCTTGGTCCACACAGAGGCAGGGACCCTTGAAATTCTTCATCATCACCATCATCATCGCCCTGACTACAACCACTGCAGGGCGAAGGCCTCTCCCATATTTCTCCACTTAAACCGGTTCTGTGCTAGCTGCATCCACTTGACCCCTGCGAACTTCTTAACCTCACCCGCCCATCTAACTTTCTTCCACCCCCTGCTAAAGCTTTCCTTCCCTTGGAATCCAGTTACCTAAGCAACCATCGGTTATCCTCTCTTCGCACTACATGTCCTGCCCATGCCTATTTCTTCTTCTTGATTTCCACTAGAACATCATTAACTCGAGTTATTTCTCTGACCCACTCTCCACACTTCCTACCTCTTAACGTTACCCCTACCATTTTTCGTTCCATAGACCTCTGTGTTGTCCTCAATTTAAGTAGAACCCTCTTCCATGTTACAGCCCCATAGGTGAGTACAGGTAAGATGCAACTGCAAGCTGAAGGTAAAATTCTTCTTAATGATATTCAACCACAGTCTTACATAGGACAGGTGCCGGAGGGTACCCGAGTGCTCAGTACAGGTACAGCTAAGAGGACGTCACTTTCATGTAGCCACCAGGCACCTCTCAGTACATTCAAACTAGGCTATTTTGGTCAAGACATTTTTTGGATCACTTGTTAAACCCCTGTGCAGAGTTCAGGAGTTTCCAAAAGGTAAGTGAAGTGAGATTCTCTCCTTTACCACTTCACTAAGCTGCTATGCCCAGATGGCTGACATTTTTTTTTTCTTTTGTAACGAAGTGCTTTCCATTTGCTCCACTACCACTAAAATGAGTACGATAGAACCCCACTGATATGTTTTCATAAAATTGAAGAAAAAAAAATGCAAGAGCCAGGAAATGTAAGAGCCAGGAAATACGGCAAATTGAAAACTGATATCAGAGGAAAACTGAACACATGTTTATGGCTGAGCTAACACTTGGAGAAACTGTGGTACAATATCTGCTGCATTTTCTTGAGCCTGGCAAGCACAACGTGCCCCTCCAGAACTTGCAGTGCCATGCACCTGTTGCGGTCATCACTTGAGAGAACATAATTTCTGAGAATGTCTGATGTCACAACACAAACATGTTTCCTCATATCACTTCGATTTGGGGTTAGCGTGAACGCAATCTTGTTCATGCGAACAGCAAAGCGAAGAAATACAACGAAGCACAAAGTGAAGCAAAGCTCATGTCAACAAAATCAGCAGCACAAAGATAAGCTAAGATAAGCAAAGGGGCATAAGAGAGGTTCAACCACCGCAGCTGATGATGATGGTAAAGCCTGCCCCGATGCCCTTGCTGTAATGCAACACACAATGCCCTCACTGCATCATGCTAGCGAATCTTAAGTCAGTCAAGGCCACCCCAAGCCAAGCACCTTAAAAGTGAATATGGCCATCGGCACTTGTCACTCGGGCTGGCTTTAGGTGCCCATTCCTGACGTATCATGTGGGAATGTCCCCTAAATTACGAAGTAACAGCTGGGTTTCTACAGTGCAGTTCACATATGACGATATATCCCTTATAACGATCAGATTCTTGGGATTTATCAGCTTTCCCATTGCCCCTACGTAAAAGTAACCAGATATAACGAACGATTATTGGCGGTATATCGGACACACCGATAGCTTCATCATCACCCACTAGATGTTAAATACGAGAATGTCTAAATGTTTGATAAAAAAAATAAAATACTAAGAAGAGAATAACGCGAAAACCAGACATATGTGGCGAAAACGGACTAGAGTGAAGAAATCTGTGAGGGTCATTGCACGCGGAGTGCTATTATCATTGCTATCGCTTGCTGTCACCGCGCAACAGGTGCGGCAGTATTGTCATTGCCGATCGTGCATTCATAGAAGATGGCACCATTGCCGATCGTGCGTTCATAGAAGATGGCACCGACCATGACGATGACAGATAGTTCTCAAGATGAAACAGCAGGGTATCAAAGTTGGAAGCCTCGCGAATAAATACGAGAATTTATACTTTACGATTTTAATGATCATCAAGGCTGGGGATGCCCTGCAGTTCATCCAGTCGCTAATCGGTTTCGTGCACGCAAAAAGTACTGCCACCCCCGTTGTCAAGCGAGTGCGAATTTCCGACTTTTAAGTACGCCTAAGTTATTTTGTGGCTATTGATGCATCCTGTAATAAATTGTTTAGTGCTCTTTACAGTGATTAGCGTTGTTCAACCCGATTTACTCATTGCTGGTAAGTAGGCAAGCCTACATACATGAAAAAAATATTTTGGTGCGTGATTTTTGCTTGTTTTTTTTTCTTTTGCCAGTCTAGATATAACGATAACCAATTATAATAATCAAATTTTCCAGTTTGCTCAATATCCTTATAAGTGGATGGCACTGTACTGTATGCCGGGACTTGCTGGTAACACAGCTGCAAAGAAAGTGCAGCACCTGAAAATGCAACAGAGAAGTCCTGCTGTACTCAGAAGAAATAAATAGAAGAGAGAAAAATTTTATTGGTGAGAGCATGAGCAGAGGAGCCCATAGCGTTGTGCAGAGGAAAGGAGAAACAGAGATTGAAGTAGTGAAAACCTATTTCGACTATGGGGACACTTTTAGAATCTTGCTGAAGTACAAGACTGGAAGCCAACCAAGCAGCAAAATCAGTACACTTAAGCTCTGCCTTTAAGTGCACGATGTGGCTGTGTTTATGGCTCCCCATTTACCGGCTTTTCTCATGGATTCTCATTCACATCACTAATCATATGCAGTACAACCTCGATAATTCGAACTCGGTTAATTCGAAATCCCGGATAATTCGAAGGTTTTCTGCGATCCCGTATTTTCCAATGTAAATTTGGCCGAATAATTCGAACAGGCGGCCTGCGCCAGCCCGGTTAATTCGAAAATTTGGACTGCTATGCGGCAATGCCTGATCCATGTTTCGCCGCAAACCCGGCGAAACGACGGCCCTACGGAGCCGCGAGGCAAAGCCACATAGTAATGGTGATGATTTATAGGCGAAGCACCCCAGCCAGAGCACTCTCTGCACAAAAATCAGTCCACAGTGCGCCTCGAGCACCGCCGAAACACGCGCCTGCAGAGGAGAAGACGTGCTTCAGTGCAACACGGCGGGCATACCGGTTTTTATCACGTGACCTCGCCCCCACTCCATCCCTTGGTGTGCTTCGCCTACTCTTCCCCCGTGCCTCCGACGCTGCAAGTACGCCACCACCACCGCTGCGCCGGTCTCACCTGCGCCATTTCTTTGTGTTGTGCGCTGTGGTTAGGGGTCGGCTACTGTGCCGTTTTTTTTGGGCGGGACTGTGCAGAAGTGCTAGCTTTGTGACCGTAGCAGTGCAGAAATGCCAAAGTACAAGACTTTAACGCTGCTTGATTCAGAAAGCAGGCAAGAGCGCTTGTTCGAAGACCGAGTTGGCCAAAAGGCATGGCGTGCCCCTCTCGATGTTGTCCACAATATTGAGCAACAAGTAAAAAATACTAGAAGCTTACGGCAAGACCTATTCTTCGAAGCGGTCACGAGTGCGGGCTCCCACGTATCAAGATGTGGAAGCTGCTCTGCTTCGCTGGCTGCAGAAAGCAAATGCTGCCCACCTTCCCGTCAATGGAACGCTACTGCGGGAGAAGGCCAACGACCTAGCTCTACAACTTGGGCACGAGGAATTTAAGTGCAGCAATGGATGGTTTTGCTGTTTTAAAGAACGCTGGTACGAACATGCGCGATGACAGCGACGATAGCGACGACGACACCGACGAGCCTCCCCGAGCACCTGCTCTTGGTGAAGTTATCGGATCGCTGAACGTTATCCGCAGTTTTGTTGAGTGCCGCGGTGGAAGTTCAGAGATGTTTCGTCTATTTGACCAACTCGAGAGCATGACCTTAGGAGTCGCAAACTACCGGACGCGGCAAACCAGCATCTCTGATTACTTTCAGTAGTAATTCAAAATATGCCGAATAAAGGTAACACGTTCCTGCAACGAATTTTTTTGCCTAAGTCTTATTTCTTGGTGTGTTCGGTTAATTCGAAAACCCGCTTAATTCGAAGATTTCTCGCGGTCCCGATGACTTCGAATTAACGAGGTTGTACTGTATTTTTTTTTCCCTCTATTATCCGACACATAAGCATATACAGTCCTTGAACTCCCCATTATGTGAAAGACCACGCTACAAGAGTATAAATACTCGCTTTAACCAATGGGGCAGCTTATCTAACTCAGGTTCCAAGTGCCCTGGAAGGCTGGTTAGGATGTCACCCATCCATCTCAAATGCAAAGCCCGAGTTGACAGCGCTTGTCACGTGGTGTTGTGACGTTGGACAGCCCACAGAGCAGCCAGTGCGCGGTCATGTCACCGAGCAGCTAACGCTTGCCACAGCAACGGCCGCCACTTCTTGTTCACAAGGTCGACAATGACGAAGCTTGATTTTATGTTGAACAGGGCCTTTACCGCTTTGGTTAATTGACTAATTAGCTGGTAAGCAGGTTGGTTAGCTGACTTAAATGCAGAAAAAGATTTTCATTGATTGACTACCGATTAATTGATCTGTGGATTGGCCGATCGACAGATAGATTGGAGTAAAAGAGCGCCACTTACGAGTCTGAGCGCGAGACGGGCACCTGGGTGGCTCGCTGAGAGGGTGCACGGCGCAGCCGCCCCACCCGCAGGCAGATGCGGCCCATAGTGGTCTTGAGCAGGGCAGCCGCCTCCTCCTGGCTGGCGCCCACCAGGCTGTGACCGTTCACCTCCAGGATCTGGTCCCCCTGGCAGAGACGGCCGTCCAGCTGGGCCACCCCACCACGCACAACCTGCACGGCACGCACCCCTCCGGTTATTCCACTGCTGCAATGCATGCAATGTCTTTCTCAGCAGCCCCCAAGGCATGCGGCTCAGAATATCACCAGCGTTCTAGGTTGAACAATGCCAGAACGTGTTATGCGTTGTTTGTGCAACGTTTTCGTCTTCAGTTGATGGGAGTTTCCTCAGCTGGGTGACCCCAGAAGATGCGGCACACAGCATGTGCAGCGTCTCTGGCTGAGTGATCTCTCCTCTCATCACGCAACAATGAGCGTGTACGATGTCCATGGTAGATGGGAATTGAGGAATTGTGTAACTTTAAACTTTCTATACTTCACAGCCCAAACTGAAACTCCCAATCAAGACTGTACAGACAGAAATCATTTAAAGCATGTAGATGACGCTAAGTATGCCCACCATTACTGTCCTCTAGTCTCAGCACAGTGAACTAACAGGAAAAAATGCAACTTACAGTAGCTCCCTGGCTTCTGCATCAGCCATCACAGTGTGCAACCAAAAGCCACTTGGTTAGCAAAGTTTTGGCTTCAGTAATCCCAAAACAGAATGAACAATTTTCACCTTCAGACTGAAGCTGAACCAGAGAACAAGCCGGCTGCTTCTCCCCTGTGACTTTTCTAACTGTTTTGCAGCGGAACCAGTGAGGCTCAGTTTCATATACAAAAAAAAAGGATGAAAATGAAACAACAATAGTTCGCCAGAGAAACAAGTGCAGACTTGTTTCAGAGAGGGACCCGACAAGACGTATTTACAGATTGTACAATGTATCTCACATGTAACAGCATGGCCATACATGATGAAAGTGCTACAAGCTTATTCTGCCTGACTCTGTGAAGGACATGCTTCCCCCTATGTTGTGTCTGTGTACGTCTTAATGTCTTTGTCCTTTTCACACATCCTGGTCATGGTGGCCGCATTTCGATAAAGGCGAAAACCAAGGTAATCATGTACTATGTGGTGTTCCAAGCGGCACAAACCTTCTGCCCAATATTGGTATTATGTCGGCAATGCACCAGCTTTCTGTTGGGCCGGACAATGCCAACATCGTACCAATATTGTGGAAATGTTTTGTGCTACCTGGGGTCAGTGCATGTTTAAGAACCCCACACTCAATAGGATGAAGGACAGAAGCAGTGGGAGGGAGAGAGAGAGAGAGAGAGACGATGCACCTCGGAGATGAAGACACCCGGAGCATTGCGCCTGCCGACAATGCTCAGGCCAAGACCACGTCCAGCCTTCTTGTGCAGCTCCACGCTTAGGATGTCTTGCTGCGGCTCTTCCTCGCGAAGTACCAGCATGCGGACCACCGACGAGGTCTGCCGCAGTGCCCCGATGGCCGCTTCGTGGCACGCCTCCCGCAAGTCCTCGCCATTCACCTGCATGAATGTGCCTCACCATTGCTGCTCTGATCGTTCACTGTCATCAGGCCAAAGGTCTCTGCTTTCTAGGATCATCAATCACTGCCAGCCATGAGCAAACTCTGGCTGTGCTCTCTCTCTATACACAGGGCACTCTATATTTATCTGTCCGGGTTGTAAAACATTATCACGTGCGAACTACTGGACTATTTAGGCCCGAAGGCCGACCACAAGGTAGCTCTTTACGATGTACGCTTTTTGATAAGTAATTTAACATTAGAATTGCCTAAATTCTCCAGAATCATCAAAAAACGGGAGTCAGCTGTGGTACAACTTTTCTTCAAAACAAGACCGGCTTAACAGGCCACGCCATCTGGCGAGCTGCAAGGCAACCACTGTCCTGAACAGAGCGAGGGTGGGCCGTGTAGTCCTCCAGATGGCACAGCCTGTCTGTCAAACCTGCTCTGCTTGTTTTGACGAAACATTCTGTCATGGCAGACTGCTGTTTTTAATCGATTTAGAAAAAATTCGTACTGCCACATGTAAGGTGATGCTCTTTCTTTAAAACCGGGCATCTGAAATTTGAGGGTCGACCCATTTTTGAGGCTTGGCATAGTTTTGGCTGAGCCAGTTATTATGTACAGGGTCATCCCCTTCTAGCTACAACATGGTCACGGCCTTCAAAGCAACATTGCGTTACACACAGAAGCATAAAAGAAGCAAAGCAATACATGTGCAGAGGGACTCAGAGGTGGTGCTTTGCATGGCCTGTCAACTGGCTTTCTTTCGTGGAGTCGGATGCGATGGCGCTTTGAAAGAAGTGACTGTGTTATAGGTAAAAGTCGATGACCCTATACTTCATGCTGGTGCTCGTTACCGGCAGGACTGGCTCTTCTGGTGACCTCCACAGTGCAGGTCACGCTGAAATCTTACACTAAAAATTAATGGTAGCTCAATTTGCCGCCAATGAGCCAGTTGCACGTTAGTATGTATGGCGGGACACAGTGCCATTTCATCAGCCCTTTATCTGCACCTGCCTCTAACAGCTCACCTTGTGAAGGCATAGATACGTGTTTGTTTTTGTTTACTTTCCGCTGTGCATTGCAGTGATATCGTGTGGAGCGTCGGCAGGTATGCAACGAATCACGTTTGAAGTATTTTTTTATTCACTCAGTGAGAGCTGCGGTAAACATAATTTGAAGAAGACTTTTAGGTGACAGTATATACGGTAACTTTTACCATTGCATCAAATCCTGACATTAAGCGTAGTTAAGCTGTTGTCACTACAAGTTAGAGAGTTGGTGGCATGAGCCAGTCTTACTGTGGACAGGTGCTGATAATAATGCAACCTTCAGTGTGAAATTCAATACAGTGGAGGCCAAATTATAATTTCTCACCCTAAATGTTTATTTTTTGTTTCTTAAACATATGGGTGTATCCAGACCTGCAACTAAATATAAATAAATGCAAGATAATGGCAATTTATCGTATTAACACAGAGTGTCCTAACTATTATGTCAACAACAATGCTTTAGAATTTGCCACGTCATCCTGTTACCTTGGTATTACCATATTAGAAAAACCTGTTGTGGAAAAAACACATTGAAAACTTAATTCTCAAAGCTAACAAAAACATTAAAATATCTAAGAAGAAACCTTTCCTTTGCACCATCATCATCCTTAAAGCTAGTTTTATTTGCAACCTATGTCAATTCGCAGTTGGAATGTGCATCATCAGTTTGAGATCCATACGACACTAAACTAATCGATAAACTTGAAGCTGCGAAAATTTCTTCAGTTCGTTTTATTCTCAACAACTACCACAGAATCGCCAGTGTAATACAAATGGAAACACAGTATCAAAGCGCAGAAAGATATCTTGTTTGTTCACTTATTTCAATAAATTTATTATCATAACCCCGCTCTTTGCACTATATTTGGATCCAGCCAGCTCGATTCATTTCCTCTTGTTCCGATCACATGCATGAAGTCAGCATACCATAACTTCAACACGATTGCACTCATTTTTTATTCTGACAAGTAACGGCTGGCATAACCTACCGTCAACCTGCGCATCCACAAAAAACACAGAATATTTCAAGAATGTGATAACTAACATATTACTGTACAGTCTACCCCCCTTTTCTTTGTGTTCAGGATTTATATAATCTTTCTGTTCATTTGTTTTTATATGATCTCTCTGTTCGTTGTCTGATTTCGTTCTGTTGTAAATGTTTGCCCTTCCCCTCTGAAATATCTAAAAGTATGCATACCCTGACGGTAAAATAAATAAATAAATAAATAAATAAATAAATAAATAAATAAATAAA
>JAJIZL010015919.1:57052-89164 GCA_023969395.1 Amblyomma maculatum | reverse complement strand
AGAAGAGAGAGAAAAAGACGCGCGGCGCAACAGCCGTTGTCCACCACCGAAGCGGTGGCGGGTGCAATGACGGCTTACAACAGATAAAAATTCGGTGGCAGGCTAGCCCCACCGCAAGCGGTGTTGACCTACCAGTCCCAGCCCCGTAGGGCCAGGAACAGCCACTCTTCGCCACCTGGGGCTTTGCCAGCTGTATCAAGCATACTGAACCTGTGCTTTTTCGATCTCGTAGGTACAGTTTTTATATGGACAGAAGCACTGCAACCAGTATAATTTCAGTTGCCAAACTTCAGCGTTTTTCTGGCTCAGTATAAGCTGCAAAGTGGCAGCTTAAGTGCCCCTAGATTTTTGTAGCGAAAGCTAGATTGGCCACGAACGAAAAGTTTGGCTTGGCAGGAGTCACAGAGCCGTTGCCTAGCAAGCGCAGCAGCTGGCGGACGCCGCACGCTTGTCGCGTCATCTTGCAATGAATATGCAACCCGACGAAGAAAATGTCTCCTTTTTAATGCAACAACATAGCTAGACAACCAGACTAGCCTGGACTTGCAATCAAGATTTAGATGGCATAGCCGAACTAAGCAACTGCTAATTTTAGGCTAGGCCAGTCTCCTTTCGCCGTATTACAGGAGGATTTCGACACAATAGCCATAACTTAGACCGAACAAGCTAGTTCGTTCCTGCCGTCGCCCCATCACGGTCGACCATCGCAGTCTTAGTAACTCAGAATTGAGAAAGAAAAGTTTCAGATAAATATACGCACATGTTATCGATCAAAACTGGAACTTAACCGTTCTCTGTGTGGAATGGTTAGCGCGGTGTCATACCATTTTTTTTTTCAATCAGTGCCGTCGAATCTTCATGCGTCATGCGATGGCGTGAGAAACCTATATCATTACAATATTATTTGGAATGTCCTCTCACTCGATTAGGGTTGCCTTGTACAATTCATGTCATCCCCTCCTTCCATGCAACCGTCGAGGGGCCGGCCCTAAAGCTTCTTCTTCTTCTTCTTCTCCCTCGTTGTAATGGCACATACCCACAGTGGGGGATTGGCCAGAATTCGTTGTAGGTGACACACTATTTTTGATAATGTCGATTTGACTATATGATATAAATAACCTAATAATTGGGAGCTAGTGTTGCTGAAATAACTTGAAATTTTGAGGCGATGTAATAGAAAGCAATGAAAAAAAGGAATAAAATTGTAAATTACTAAAAATAATAAGAAGAAAAAAATACAATTCAGACAGCTCAGCGCTAACGCACAAATCTTCCAGTAGCAATATTATAATTATGAAGTCATTCACACACCGGTTTTAGGGCATACCCTTTGACGGTTGCACCAAAGGAGAGGAGGACAGGAACTGTAAATGGCAGTCCTAGGCGAGCAAGAGGTATTTCTAGATAATGTCTTCTCTGAGTAGCATACCAGTGGCAGGAGAGGATGTAATGTTCAATTGTTTCCACGTCATTACATGACGCACAAAGATTCGACGGCGTGAATCCAGAGCGACATAAATAAAGATTGAGGGAAGGAATTCTATAACGCATGAGCGTCATGGAAACCTCACATTGCCTCGAGGTACAACATCGGACATTCCAATGGAAATTTAAATGATTAAAATCCGTAGTCGCAAGGAGTGGCTCATGGCTCATGGAGTTTAACGTTTGAAATCGTTCAAAACGGGATATATTTAGCAAGATAATATTGGGTACAACATCGGCAACAGGCCCACTGAGAGCTGAATTTGCTAAATAATCCGCCATTGTATTAGAAGCGATGCCGCAGTGTCCCGGAACCCACTGAAAACGTACTTCCTGTAAGTGTATCGGAAGGAAAAACATCAGGGTTTGTTTCAAAAGACGCATTTTCGGACTTTCTAATGCTGCTAAGACTGACAGGCAGTCAGAGAGTATGATTACGTGAGTAACATTACCGGGAATTTTTTGAAGGGCCAAACCAGTTGCAAGCAATTCAGCAGTAAATATTGGTGTGTGATCAGGGATCCGTACAGAAAAACTCCAATCAAGTGCTTTGGAGTAAATCCCTATTGCTGCTTTTTCATTTTGTTGTGAGGCATCTGTGAAAATAGGTACGTGTCGTGGATATTGTAATAGATAATCTTCAAGGTGTCCCTTTCTTACCGTTGTAGTCAAGTGTTTTGCATTAGATGGCAAGGACTGGTCAAAGCACAGTGTGGAAGTAGCTTGAACATTGCCAACATGTCTTACTGACCTTAGCGAAACTGCAATTTTGGACAGCAAGGACTGAGTAAATACAAATTGTGGTTGCTTATATTGCGGCCAATGATAATCTAGAAACTGAGATTGGTGTGTAATAAAAATGGGAGAAGCCACTCCAGACAGAGATTCCAGTGCTCTTAAAAAGGTTCGCACAGTTAGCAGCTCAAATCGAGAGTTCAAGTCACGTACACGGGCCTCTAAATAGAGGACTGCATTTGAAACTGTTCTTGGCAACCCCAAACATAGTCGTAAAGCGCGCCTCTCTAGTAGCAACAAAGGTCGTAGTTTGTAATTAGGACTGCCCGAGAAAAGAACACAGCCGAACTCCAGAATTGGTCTCAAATAAGTTTTATAGAGAAACAAAAGAGTATCTCTATGCATACCGAATTTCTTATGGCTAATTCGAATCAGGCGACCAAGGGCTCGCTCACCTTTCAGGCAATTACTTTTGATATGAGGCCGCCAGTCTAATTGGGAGTGGTATAATACACCCAAGTATTTTAATGATTCAACCTGTGAGATTTGTGAACCGCAATATACAAGGGAGGTATAAAGAGGGTGTGCTGGTGGGAAAACGAGTACTGAGGATTTCTTCACGTTGAGAGTTAATTTTACTTTACCGAGCCAAACTTCAAGGGCATTCAAGTAGGCTTGCAATAGCTGATATAAGGAATGAATATCTCGTGCAGAAGAGAAAAAGGCAATATTTTCCGCATACACGTACAATTTTATATTTGGATGAAAAGGAATATCTCTCATTAATATATTAAATAGCAATGGAGACAGCACCGATCCCTGAGGCACGCCTCTAGTTTGGTCATAAGTTTCAGAAGTTATGGAACCTCTCGTGCAGAAAAATTTTCTATTGCTTAAGAATTCTTTCAACCATGCAAGCATGTAAGAAGGCGACCTAATTTCGTTTATCTTATTCAACAGAATAGAATGTTCTACACTGTCATATGCTTTGGCGATATCCAAAGTGACCAATGCCGACACTTCTTTCTTCTTCATTGCTAACCTAATTCTACTTTCCAAATCTGTATGAGCCGTCCAAATGAAGCACCCTTGACGAAAACCAATTTGTGCATCATTAAATACATTCAGGGTCATCACATGGTTTGTGAGGCGGCGGTGAACTATGCGTTCAATAAGTTTCACTAGATTTGAAGTCAGAGAAATTGGCCGAATATTATCCAAATATTATCCAGCCTTTTTTCGGATCTTTGAGGCTTAGTATAATTTTTGCAACTTTCCAGTCTTGAGGTAACCACGCATTTTCCAGAGAAAAATTGACAATATTCAACACCTCCGAGCTGTGGTCTTGCACTAAAGCTTTCAGCATAGCCACTGTAATACCGTCACACCCAGGAGCTGCAGGTTTCAGAGCAGCCGCTATACAATGCAATTCCGGTGACTCAACTGCAACGAAATCAGCACGTGGTGTAGGTCGAAGTAAGGGAGCCACCATTTGCGCTTGAAAGCGAATAGCAAGACCGTTCGCAATTTGTTCAAGTTTCGATTTTGCTTCATTGGGTGATAACACCTCTGACTCGGTTACATGTGGTGGAGAAGAATTTTGGTTGCGTTCCATGAACCTATACAATGCCTTCCGATTAATTGGATTAGAGAGATAGATATTCATATTAGCATTATACTCATCCTTTGCTATACGAATAGTTTGTTTAAATGAAGCCGCATAAAATTTATAATTTATCCAATTTTGGGGACACTGGTTATGGGAAAGGCTCTTCCACGCAGCTTTTCTACGACGGAATGCTTTCTCACATTCTTCGTTCCACCATCGGCATGACATTGTGTTAGGGACAGACGATTTCACAGTGAACACTGAACGCTCAGTGGCATCTAGCAGTGAAGAGAGTGCTTGTTGAGCACGTTCAGAATGCTGAGATGATACTATTGAGGAAAAAGAGGAGTTCACAAACTTTTTAAAGAGTTTATGGTTGATAAATTTTTGTTCACAAGTAGTTACTCTAAGGGGAGTAGATTCTATATTAAACGTAACTGGAAAGTGGTCGCTAGATGTACCACAATCCACCGTAGCCCATGATGAGACCCTTACTCCATTTGCTGCTAACGTTAAATCAATTACTGACCTAGCAGCTGCTGGCATGAAGGTTATGCCTGGACTATTACAGCAATGCACATCATTTACAGACATCCAGTTCCAAAGTCGCTGCCCACATATATCTGAACGGTAACCCCAAATAACATGGTGTGAATTAAAATCGCCAGCAATAATCAGTCCATTTGTTGAACTCAAAAGATCACTCAAATCATCTGTTGTACGGACACCTGTTGGGAAGTAGACATTTGCAATAGTGAGAGGAGCAGACTGTGTAATTGCGATATCAACTGCAAGCAGTTCGCAGTCTTGTCGTAGAATTTTGTGTGACACCTTCGCCCGATGAATTGTTTTTGACGAAATTAATGTTAGCAAGCCGCCACCCCGGCCGCTAGTGCGATCTGATCTAAAAGTTCTAAAATACTTTAGAGAAAATGGCCGATTTGGCAAAAGCCAAGTTTCTTGTAATAAAACTATGTCTGGGTTGAAATTTGAGATAAGATTCTGTAAATCGTGAAACGAAGATGCAATTGAATGACAATTCCACTGTAGTACTTTTAACCCCGCCATGATTATTGTAGAATCCGGGAGGCTGTAACAGCCTCCTTTAAGACATCAATGTTATTCTGAGGATTAGGGGAACCTTTTTTACTTTTAGTGTTAGAATGGGCGGATTTTGAGGGAGAGGAATAAGCGCGACGCTTCTGGGACGAACATGGCATCTCTACAGCCAATGGGTAAACGGTGGACACGTGGGTATCCACAGAACCCTGTCCCTGTACTTTCATTGACAAAAAAGGAGCAGGCGTCGTCTGGGTAGAATCTCCCTCAACTGAGGTCCTAGCAACCATAGGAGCATGGCATTCAGCTATACCAGGGTTGCCAACTTGCAAAGCTGCAATTTCGGTCGAACCAATCTTTGTAGCTATGACCTGTGACACAGCCTCTGTAAATGTGCTTAACATACGCTCGAAGAAACCCTCAAGAGATTTCTCTACAGCTGAGACAACCGACTTCGTTATGCCTGTTTCCACATCTGAAGCTATTGTTTTTGCACAAGCTGCATACGAATTCCTCTTATGGTCTAGCTGGGCATAGGCATCTGCTCTAGAACACCTTTTATGCAGAATGATGTTAAGAACAGTTTGTTCATCTGCGCGTTTTGGGCATGTAGCATCATCAGCAGGGTGATCTGCGTGACACAGTGCGCAAATTACCACAGCAGAAGTGCACATGTCAGATGAATGGTTGTCTCCGCACAGTCTGCAGCGTGATGCGGATTTGCACGCCTTGCTGCTGTGTCCGAATCGCCAGAAGTTTTTGCACTGCAAAGGGCGAGGCTGCAGGGGATCTACACGGTACACAATGGGCCGTACTTTAATCTCTGTTGGACAGTTAGCCCCGGCGGACGTCGCTATCATTGATTCTGTCGGCACCCTAGAGCCACCAGCATCCCTGCTGCAACGGAGTAGTGATAAAATGCCAATGCCAGCCTCATTAAATTCTTCAACCATTTCTTGCGGAGAAGCCGATGAATCCACGCCGCGTATAATACCTTTTGCACATGCCAGCTGTTCAGGTATAAAAGGTTTAACAGGCAATGATGCAAACGATGTGCATCGAAGCAAGTCCGACATACACTGTATATTCAAGGACTTACATAGGATACCTCTCCTGCCAAACGGACGCACCTCAGAGATTTCTAGGTAGTAGGGGGTGACAGCCTTTAGCTGCTCCTGGATTATTTTTGGATTTTTCAACTTCAGGAATCCATCCCCAATTGGTACAAATGCCACCGGTATTATACTTATTCCATTTCGTCCGAAAGATTCCAAGTCCAAGCTTTGGGCCGGCAGACTGGCAAACCAGGATGCCGAACCCCCCCTTGGGGAAGCTAGAAACATTATAGGCCTAATTGTACATGAATCCTAGGTTCGGTTTAAAACAAATACTGGCCAATCCCCCGACGTGAAATGGCCTCACCAGAGAGAACGGTCAGGCAGAGAGAACAGTCAGGCTTGCAGACAAGACAGGATCAACAGTCAGGAGAAGAATGCAGAACAGCACACCGGCACAGCCTGGAAGGTCGATGGGGAAGGTCGATGGAGCACGATGGAGATAAATATACGCACATGTTATCGATCAAAACTGGAACTTAACCGTTCTCTGTGTGGAATGGTTAGCGCGGTGTCATACCATTTTTTTTTCAATCAGTGCCGTCGAATCTTTATGCGTCATGCGATGGCGTGGGAAACCTATATCATTACAATATTATTTGGAATGTCCTCTCTCTGTCCAATCTTTAACTATTGATATGTGCCAAGTCTTCTGAGGCAAGAAGAAGAAGGAGAAGAGGAAGAGAAAGGGCATCTGTAGCAGCAATGTCCGGGCAACCGAGCAAATTGGAGCTGCTGGTGTGTGCGTCGTGCGCCATGTACATTTTCTATTACGTGCTGGCCCTAAAGCTGGTGTATGAGTTACTTCATAGCTATGTTGTTGTTGTCGTTCTCTTCT
Organism: Amblyomma maculatum; assembly: GCA_023969395.1. NCBI lineage: Eukaryota > Metazoa > Arthropoda > Arachnida > Ixodida > Ixodidae > Amblyomma > Amblyomma maculatum. The sequence goes on along the minus strand of JAJIZL010015919.1, from coordinate 82,323 downwards.
AATTTGATAGCACATACCCACACAGGGGGATCGCCAAGAATTAGGGTGCAGAGATACTAGATTTTGAGATGAATAATTGCGTAGCGAAAAACGAAAAAAAAAAAAGATTGCTGGGGAATAGAAAAGGAAAGAAAATAATGAAAAACCAAAATAAAAAGAATAATTAATAACGCACGCAGTAGGAGAACACTGAGATTTGTATTTACAGAATAAAAAATTCAAAGCTATGTTTTCAGCTGGAAGATTTTCGTTGACTGCTTCATTGCCTTTGTGTTACTTCCCAGTTTTGCTTACCCAAATCATATCTTTTTCTTGAATTTTATTATTGCTACCTCAAAAATGTTGTCCAAAAATTTTCCACCAATATTGATCCCTAAGATCACGTACGGTAAAAACTAATTCAAACCCAATCATTCAGTGTGCCTACACCAAACTCTGTCCAATCTTTAACTATTTGTATGTGCCAAGTCTTCTGAGGTAAGAAGAAGAAGGAGAAGAGGAAGAGAAAGGGCATCTGTAGCAGCAATGTCCGGGCAACCGAGCAAATTGGAGCTGCTGGTGTGTGCGTCGTGCGCCATGTACATTTTATATTACGTGCTGGCCGCGCAGCGTCGGCCTCGCCTCGTTTGCCGCCCTGGCAGGTTGCGAAACTTCATGACGGCCAACTTCGGGAACTACCTATGGAGTGTCTACCGCACGCCCATCTGGTGCATCGGCGCAAACTTCCAGTCACTCGTCAGCTTCCTCTACCAGGTGAAGTGGCGGATCCTAAACTCTCGGGAGATGCGGAAAGGTGGTGCACCTTTTTCAGGCTCTAAAATAAATCACGTGACACCGCGACCATACTTATGCGTGCATGAAAACAGGTGTACCATCATATCCCTGTTGAACCTATTTTGTATTTTCTCAAGAACGATTCACGTTTGTTTTAAACGCTTATCAACTTCATTCCCAACAGAGGTTATATCATGACGTCGAGCCAGCCGCGGTGAAGGAGACGGACGATAAGTTGCGATATCACTGGTATGAGCATAAGTTTGGACCAATTAATGTATGCTTGTTAGTAAATTTTTTATAACAGTACTTCACTTCTGCGACACATTTAACCTTTCTGTCCCCTCCCTCTATCTGCTTGATACTGCTTGCCGGGGCTAACGATTTCGGCATTTTTACTCTATCTTCCCTTTCGATACGGGTAAGTCGATTATAAATAAAGGATAATCTGGAACGTTTACTGTAAGCAGAAAGGTCGGTGCGTGTTAGACCGTATTTCATTGCTAGAGTCTACATAAAAAGTAGTAGTGGCCATACCACGATGCCTATAGCAGCACTCTACATACTTATGACACGAACATTGAACATGTGACGTTGAAGCAAAGCGCGATTTCGCACTTGTAGTCTTAGAGCAGATGCTTGAATTGTGAGCTCGGCGTATCGATCCCAGATTCTCTGAAAAAGCGCGTGGTTATTTGAGGCACTACCTGTTACATGAGGGCTGACTGCATTGAAGTGAGCCGTTTCGAGAATGGCCAGAGTATGTAGGATGTCTCATCCGAAACCTGGACCCGATTGAAGGTCTGAATAATTTAGCCTTACCCTACCATTTTAAAAGCTGGTAGCACTCCCTTTGAGTTTGTATCGCACAACACCTGCACTCTGTCCAAATATTACCTTTGTGGATACTGTCAAGAACAAATTATTAGCTGCGTGCTTGCCGTTCAACGTGCGTGCTCTTGTGCGCAGTCGTGCCTGCCTGAGGTGTCGTACCGGCGCGAGTACATGGCTCTGCCTGACGGAGGCCGGCTGGCGCTCGACTGGCTTAACGAGAGCACACAGGGCGCAGTGCTGCTGGTGGTCCCGGGCCTGTGCGGAGACAGCCAAGCATACTACCTGCGTTCGTTTGTCTCGCTTGCCAAGTCACTCGGTTGCCCCGTAGTTGTCATGAACGGTCGCGGACGAGGTGGCGTGCTTCTGCTCACGCATCGCATCACTCACATCCCCAGCATCGGAGACCTGACAGAGGCACGTCCTTTCCCTCGCTTTGTCCGCCTCGAACACTAACATGCTCCGGGGTTCGCACGTTTCATTTTTATACCCACGACTCTCGCCCACGCTACGTGCCGCGCTAACGAACGGTTGCAGCAGGAGCGTGTTAAAACAGGAACATGGGCACCTTTCCAGCTGCGCAGCACACGCATATGCAGACCAGGAATATGCAATTATATTGTCCGTGATGAATAGCAACTATAATGTATTGATACGAGGATTGTTCCACGGTTATAAGTTATGACCTAGCGAAATTTTCGGAAGCGCTGTCAGACATACCCCTGGTCAGCATGCGGCTTGAGCACTTTGAGCGAATATCTGCATTGTGCACGCATGCACTTACCGAATAAGCGCTCAAGTAGCGATAAGCCTACAGCTTTCTGACACATAAGCGGAAAAAGAATAGCATATTCTTCTACTGATTTAAATACAAACAAATAGGTTAGCCAGGGTTTAAACTATATTTAAATCCGTTTAATCGCGCGAAAAGACAGCTGCGTGATAACTCTGTTTGATGCGGTTGGGAAAGCAGTGACGAGGTACTGCGTTATGCAAGGTCGATCTTTATGCTTTCCGTTTTGCTAGGCTTGATACTCTTCTTGAGGAGGACCATGATATCAGCTTCATATGGTTTTATTTGTGAGGTTTAACGTCCCAAAGCTACTCAGGCTATGAGGGATGCCGTACTGAAAGTCTCCAGATATTTGGACCACTTCTGTTTCTTATGCAGTGAAATCATGCAGCACGCTGGCGCGTTGCTTTTCGCCTCCAACAAAAACAGGCCGTCGCGGCCGAGCTTCTATCCTGCATTCTCGAGCACAGCAGTTGAGCGCCCTAACCACTGCACTACCGTGGCGGGGCTAAGCTGCCCTAGATGCCAGGAGCGGTAGATATATAAAGTCCAGCTTTAAGCAAACCTTATAAGTGTCTGCGTAGCCTAGTGCCAGCGTGTCAGGATTAGAGTCCTGAAAGCCTGGATTGCGGTCTCACTGTGCCATCTTGCCGGAAAAGATCGAGTTGGCAGCATCTGTTAATATGGCAGGTGCTGAGAGGTCAGCGGTCGAGAAACACGCAATTTTGAAGACCCGGGTAGACCTTCGTGATAAAACAGCGCAGTTAAGACACGGACGAGAAAGGGCACACGGCACAAGACCTCATGAAGCAGTGCTTTCGCATCAAAATATCCGAAGGATAAAAGTATACAAGGAAAGTTGACTACGTGTTCCGAAACATGTATGAACAAACGTGCTTCGTGAAAAAGGTTTTTTGCACCCACTATGGTGGCACCACGTTCAGGCAGTTTGGATGATAACGCGATAGTGTTAACGGCCCCGTTCTTTTTAAAACCTGGCGTTGTCTGTATGAGTGAACAATCACTGGCATGGCTCTGGCAGCTGGTAGCTGGCAGCTGAGAGTGCCGGGCACTGATCTAATATGACGGCAGAACTTTTGAATCATACCAGCTTGGAAAGTGACTAGTTTTAATATGCAAATTTTGATTTTTTATAGATTGTCGCGCCACCCAGAAGCGATCAATAGATTCTTTTTGATTTTGCCGTCATTGTCTTCAGGAAACCCCTTTTCTTTCTCTTCTTTTCCATGTTGATTAAATCTACGGCTGCTATGCCTAAGAATGTTTGCTACTGGGACCTTTCACCATATTTGATTTTCTAGGTGGTAGTGCAGTTATCAACAATAGTAATGCTTGCAGCATAGATAGTTACCCTTGATTGCCGCGGGCGCCGCCCTACCCACAAATACCCAAACTTTGAGCAACCAAAACTGCCATTTTTTATACTTGGGCCCTATGGGAAGTGTCGCGGCGGTTAAAACCAACATCTCTGTCTTGGCGGGTTACTTGGCTTTAGGAGACCACGTGCATTGGCAGAAGCTGCCAACTCAGGCTTCCCGTTTGAGATTCGAACATACCTGGACATTTAGGTCTAGAGTCCCAGTAAGCACAAACCACCGGTCCAATATTGGCATGTGTTTCAATGCACTCGTTTTACGTTAGGCCGGACATTGCAAGCACAATGCCAATACTGAGCCCATTATTTTTGCTGCCTGGGCAAGGTACGCGGCTGCTACGCCATGGTAGCCACGCTCGTACGCCTTGGTTAGTGTAGGACTTCACATCTGCGCCGGGTGGCTTTTCAAACAATGTGATATCTTAAGACTGTATGCAAATTAATATGCGTTACAGAGTTTAGTTACAAATTAAGGGATCACCGATTAAGCGAACAGCAAAACACATTACGCGAACGAGGATCTTCGAGGGAAGCAGATAAAGACAGGAGTAATTAACGGATTGCTGCCTACCTTAAAGGCGTAGCACATGCTGATACCGTTGCCGGGTGACATTGTGGGAACTCCCGACCTCGTGCAGGTGGTGGACAGAGTGAAGCGGCGTTACCCGGACCGTGGCCTGGTGGCTGTGGGCTATTCGCTGGGCGGCCTGCTTATCGGTCTGTACCTGGCCAAGTTCGCTCAGCAGGCGTGCATCGACGCCGCGCTGGCAATCTCGACGCCCTTCCACCTTGCCACGGCCAAGCAAAACCTGGAGCAGTGGTGGAACACAAACTACGCAGTACTCCTGTACATGGCCAGCAACCTGGTTGAGCACCTAAAGGAGAACGAGGACGTGCTCAGGGCCACCGTGGGTCTCACCCTTTTTCTTTTCTTTACGATGCACATCGATAGATGTTATCTGCATACAGATTTGTTTACGCGATCCTCACTGAGTGTTAGCTACTCTCGAAACATATAAGAAAGACTCAGGTCATAGCTGATTATGCGCTCCTTGTCACGATGCTCTAGTTCTATCGTTGCATGTTGGCAGCACCGTATAAGACATTCGTGTAACTTATGTTGGTGCGTTGTACACATATGATCCATCGAAGAGGATTTAGTCATCGCAATACTGAACATGACAGGCAAGCAGCAAATATATAGTCTTCTTCTCCATCAAAAACAGCCATACTTAGGAAGTAACGGAGAAACGTCTTTACAAAGAGGCCTTCTAGGGTAATGTTGACTATCGTTTTCTCAACGTCTGCAACTATAAAGGATTATTACTCTATCTTCCAAGTCACACCTTCGTACTATGTTTACATGTCGGAGTTTTAAGAGTCTTTTTGTTGCTCCATTCTCCTAACGAGTATATATTGCTTAACGTATATCCCACAACTTTCTAAGGTTGATTCTCCGGTTCTACTCACTGATCACAGTATCACTAGAGAAAAAAAAGAGAAAAGAAAGGAAACCGGCAGCGTTGGTTCTGCAGCTTCGATATGTGAACAGTCCACTTAGGAGTGTGCTTTGTAAACGTTTTCTGTAGGGTTGGTATACATCAGACCTGCAACCTTTCCGCATGTGCGCAGAATGAGCTCAATGCGGACGACGTGTTCTCCTGCTGGACCCTGAGCCAATTTGACAAAGCGTACACGGCTCCAGTGTTCGGGTTTACTTCTGTGGATGAGCTCTACGAGACTTGTAGCCTCAAGGTAAATTTGCTCATGAAATCGGCCTAGCGTAAATTGTTTTCAAATCTGGCCACTGACAATTCAATCATTAACTAGACCTCCAGAGACATTTACCATGCTCGGGGAATACTCCTTTTTCCCTTGTACGCAATATGGGCTTGACCCACATGTCTGACAAAAGCACTCAACCCAGTTACACCTCCTTGATTCACAATACATGCAAGCTTGTTACCGTTACGAGGTGGGGCAATAACTCTTGTGCAATTGAGTGGATCGGTTCCCAAACTTAGCCGCATACAACCCCGAGCATTTTCTATGGTTTCTCCGGGTACGACTGTGAATGGTGGACTAGATGTATATGCATGTAGACACCTGCTGGAAAAGGATCTCAAAGAAGAATAGTCGCCATTACGCAGAGCTAGATATGTTTGAGTATTCTTTCGCTTTATGTAATCGTTCACAAACATAAAACGCAGCTTTAATAGTTTGGGAAACGAGCACCTCTGCGCGCTTGTACATCAATCACTGTACATCTCAAAGTTACAACAAAGAAGGATTTTTTGTTGGGCTAGTTGGTGCAGCATTTTTTAACAAAAGGACAAAGCGCTAACGACACATGCACAAGAAAGAAGACACGGACAAGCGCTCACTGACAACTGATATTTTATTGAAGGAAAATGCACAATATATAGGCACACCGTGGCGGCGCTAATCAGAGGCAGCAAACGTCAAAAGGTGAAAGGACCATAAAAGCGATAAAAGACAATCGCTTGAGAAAGGCACTGGATCTAATCTGCCGACTCATTGCAAGAAGTGCAAATGCGTGCCTATACTAAAAGAAACTTCTGTACTAGATAAAAGTCGAGACAATGTAGCTCGTGAGCTGAAAGAAGCCCTCTTCATAATAAGGAAAGGTCTAGATTGCGTCAGCGAACCGTCCAAAGTGCTGTATCAGAGAGTTCTCTTTTTTAGAAGGGCGCGGTTGATTTTCGCGCATGAATTTTAGAGTCGCATTAAGATGCGCATGCCTGATGACTTGAATAAACTAATATCTTTATTATGCTAGAGCGCTTGAAGTATTTTCCTTTTAGTCGTATGTCGGAATTTTTTTGTTGTGATTGTCAGTTTTTTGATCAGTTTTTATGAAAATCTTCATGTTACATCGGGCCCTATACACCACGTGTCATAGATCAGTTTGTTGTTTCCGAACCATCGATCATAACTGTCTTTTTATCACTTATAGCCTGTTGTCTTTTATCGCTTTTATGGTCCTTTCACCTTTTTACGTTTGCTGCCTCTGATTAGCGCCGCCACGGTGTGCCTATATAATGCGTATTTCCCTTCAATAAAAGATCAGTTGTCAGTGAGCGCTTGTCCGTGTCTTCTTTCTTGTGAATGTGTCGTTAGCGCTTTGTCCTTTTGTTAGAAAGTTACAATAAAGCGTTGATGCATGGTGTCCTAGAAAACGAGATCCTACCTGCCATAGAGACCGTATACCACTGCCGGCAGTTGCCTAGGCCAAGTGTATTCGCCATCACTAATAAAGTTCTCCAGTAATATCTCGCCTCGATCTTCCTGTTGATTTGCTTGGCCGAAGGCTTCTGTGCACATTGGAAGATCTCCTGACCCTGATCCTGAAATTGCATAACTGCTCGAAGCTTAACGCTCTGCCTAACTAAAGTTTATTACTACTACTGTTTTATTGCTTTGTTTCATTACTACTATTACTATTACTGCTACTTTTAGCTTTACTGTAGTTATATTACTACTACTGCCTAATCAGCATTATAAGTAATCAGCCAAACCACAATGTGTACGGGAAAAGCTTGAAAAGAAACTAAATATAGCACAGCTACAGAATGGCTTCATTTTGAAGTCTTCTCTTTGGAATCATGAGAACACGCCCGTGGCTCACAAGTTGGTGGGCGAGACGGGGGGGAGGGGCGGGGGGGGGGGGGTTGTAGAAGCTTAAATGCGCAATAGCTAACCTAAAATTGTGCTTTGTAAGCCGCAATCGCTAAAAACCGATTGAAGCTGTCTAAGTTAAGTGCACCACGACAACATTTAGCGATAAGTGCCGTCGCACGACACAGTTAATTTCATTTGCAGGGTTTGCTAAGAAAATGGGATTTTCACGCACTGCTGTAACATTTTCTGCATGCTGTTAATAAAATGGCTGTTAGAGAATTGGACTGACGTTTTTTGTATTGCGGTTTTCTGCAACTCGCCACATAAGTTTTTCACCCGTTTTAGTGTCTAAAAGTTTTATTGCAGTATGGACTATGGCCTGCAGTGGCTGGTTGGTGGTGCAATGGTGATGGCTGGTATCTCGGTGCATAGAGGCTTCTTCCAAGGGCTCAGACACGCTTTTGAAACGTGTATAGTTATTCCCGTGGAATAATCGTCTGGTAAATTAAAATTTCAAAGCGAAACATTTAGCTTTATCAGGATGTTGCTAAATTTCTGCTGGTACTTTGCCAAAGCATTAATAACCGAAATATAAACACATATTTGATTTTTTTCACTAAACTGTTTTGTACTGCGCGGTTGGATTTTTACATAACGTATTTGCGCGTGCTAGGGATTCCGGAACTGAACAACAGAAGCCAATAAATGCAATGGCGCACGCAGGGCAAGCTGTCTCGGGTGCAGCGACCGCTTGTGTTCCTCGTGTCCGGCGACGACGTGTTCGGCTCGAGGCACACTTTTCCTGGCGACGAAATCGCCAACTCGCGTTGGCTGGCTGCCGTGGTGACTCCGTGCGGCGGTCACCTGGGCTTTGTCGACGGATGGCTGCTGCCACGGCCACCCTTCTACTCGGAGCGATTCGCGGCCGCATACGTGCGGGAACTGCTGCGCATTTCCAGCACCCACGGTTCTCAAGGGCTTGCGAACCTGGGCGATGACTGTTGATGACGCTCGCCGTCACTCGGGCATAGTGCTATTAAATATTTTCAGACGTCATGTAATGATCACAGCTGACTTCACAACGACGGTTGTGTGAAGTAAGCGTTTCACTAATGTGCAAATTGGTGATTTTGCCTGTCTATAACTGCACACAATGGCCTGTCGGCGCAGCAACGAGGTGCGATGCAAAGGAGATTGGCTGAGAAGATCTGCTGGCTTGAGTTGAAATAAATGTCAGGCTCCCTCATTGAGGGGTGGTACCGTCGCCGCGACAGCAGATGACACGGCGTTTTAAAGCGCGAGCACTTGCTCACTGTGGTCCCGCTAACAACATCATAAACTCGAGTTCCGCTCACACAGACATCTGCAAAACGCCTCAATTTTTGTAGTGAGATGTATGACGACGGCACGCAGAAATTGTTCGCTTCAGGGTCCATTATCCGAGTTTGCGTTGTCAGTGAAAGTTTCGAAGGTAGAAACACTGGATGTGGAAGAGGTTGTGGCAACATCAAGTTCCGGCGTTTCCATCAATAAGATAACTCGAGGTCGGTGAGACAGCGACACTTTCAATAACGACGCAAACTAGGAATACGGACCCTGGTGTGAACACACTTTTTTGATGTCTTGTCGTTAGCAGGCCAATACCTACTCGGTTCCACGCAGGCGCTATGATTGCTAATACGAAACATAAGCAACGTAGAACTTTTAGAGTGGCGTACTGATTTAGGCACCGTCATTCGAAATTTCTAAAACCAAGGTTTGAGCTGACGATCACTGTAGTTTTAGAGGGACGTGACAAGTGCTAGATGCCGTTATTTAATTTTAGTTTGATTTGGTTTGTAGAGTTTAACATCCCTTAGCGACTTAGGCTATGAGTGACGCCGGGGTAGAGGGCTCCAGAAATTACGACCGGTGTGTTTCTTTAACGTGTACTAACAACGCAGAGCACATGGGCGCCACTCTGCTCCGCCTCCATCGAAACGCAACCATCGGCGGTCGGGTTCGAAACCGGGTGATCTGCTACAGCAGTCGAGCATCTTAACCACTGCACCACCGCGGCGGGGAATTTTATCTAACTTTCATCAAGAACCCATAGCCGGCTCCATACAAATGCGGCGTCTTATAATCCAAGTGGCTCAGAAAGTACAAAATGAACGATTAGTCATTTCCCGCCGCGATGGCGCAGTGCTCAGGATGTCTGGCTGGAACACCGACAAGGAATCCACTCGATACAAAGGAACTAGCCAACATCATCATCATCATTATTGTCACCTGGGCTCGACCCCGACTGCGTTTCGATGGAGGCGAAACGGAGAGGCGTCCCTGTGCTCTGCTATCTCAGTGCGGCTGTTGTTGTGGCTGTAGGAAGAAAGAAAAGGAAATGCACGGGCCTGCTACTGGCTCTGTAGCCGAGCCACCTCCGCTGTCTCGTGCGGACAGAAGAGAAAATAGACAAGAAAGAAAAGAAGACGGAGAGAAAGACGCGCGCCGCAACAACAGCCGTCGTCCACCACTACCGAAGCGGTGGCGGGTGCAATGACGGCCTACAACAGATAAAAATTAGTGGCTGGCTAGCCCCCGCCGCAAGCGGCGTTGACCTACCGTCCCAGCCCCGTAGGGCCTGGAACTACCACCCCTCACCACCACTATCTCAGTGCTCTTAAAGATGACCGGGTGGTCGAAATTACTTCGCAGCCTCCGACTACGGCACCTCTTTTTCTCTCTCTACTTTCACTTTCACATTCCCCCTTTATTTCCACGGAAAAGTGTAACAGATACTGTACCTTTCTTTCCTGTAAACCATTTAACGATTAGTTACGTGATGTCAGTTTTGAAGGACAACCTCGAAGTGACTTGCCTGTAAGATAAAATAATGCAGACCACAGGCATTTGCACAGGTAAAAAAAATTGCAATGAATGTGAATACCGAAGTGATAGCCCCTTTAACACCCGCTGTTCCATAAGCCATTTTGTTCGTAATAATCTTAATTGGTTCAGAGGAAGGGAAAGGCGCAGTATCTGCCACACTTGTTGCTGTGGACACTTGACCCGCGCCGTAAGGGAAGGGTGGATATCTGTCGAAACACAGGTGACGAGCCGCTGGCTGCGTTTCGATGGAGGCGAAGCGAAGAGGCGTCCATGTACTGTGCGATGTCAGCGCACGTCAGAACCCCAGGTGGTCGAAATTACTCCGAAGCCCTGCACTACGGCTCTTATTTCTCTTTTCACTTGCCCTCACACCTTCCTCTCTTCCCTCACGGCGTGGTTCAGATGCCCACAGAGACAAGTGTGACAGATACTGCGCCTTTCTCTTCCCTGTGCATCAATTAAAAATAGAAATTATGAAAAAACCGCGGACTGAAGAGCGGATGTTAGATGCTATCGCTTTAGCACTCACAGTAACTAGGTTCAAGTCATGCTTAAACACCCGCAATGTTTTTTAATTGTGAAAATGCCCAAGGTCTGCATTTATTTTCTGCTACAGGCAAGGCGCTAGCAGGTTTGCATCGAAATGGACCCCTTATAACTCAAATGAGCTTTTGAGGAAAGTTAGGAGCCTTACAATTTTGAATGGATGCCACGCAATTGTGGAAACATATTCCTAACCAGGTCAAGATCAGGTTTCAGATTTTTTCTTGTACATTGTGCATTGGTTTATGGTTTACGAGAAAAGAATGGCGGAGTATCTGTCAGAATTGAGAGCAGGAACATGCGAGTGTTGTTGTTGCGACTGTAGAAAGAAGGAAAATAGAATGCACGGGGCTGCTACTGGTTCGGTAGCAGAGCCACCTCCGTTGCCTTGTGCGGACAGAAAGGAAAATATTCAGAATACATTCAAACTACTTCGCAAGACAGTTCGTCAGGGCTATTGGCCTATAATTGCCTGGGGAGTCTGGCTACTTACTTGATTTTAAACGTGACACTATAATGGCTTTCTTTCAGGTCTCGCGAACTTACCCGGATATCCAGATTTTATTAATAAGTTTCGACAATGCTTCTACTGTGGTTTCAGATAAATGAGCTATCATTTCATAATGGATTTCATTGGTCTCTGGAGATGTGTGTCTGCCAGATAACAGCACTCTGTTTATTTTTTCAAGTGTAATAAACGCATTAAAAGCTTGGTTTGCACTACCAGACATTGGGAGATTGTTTTTCAGTCATTGATTTCCACTTTAAAAAGAATGTGTATTGTGCGTGGAACTTGAAAATGGAAAAATGTTCTCCAATATGTCTGCTTATTCCTCTATACTCGTTTATGTGCCAGGGGTTGTCAAATGTGGAATTGCAAAGGCGGAGTGTTTTCCACCTAGTTTATCAACTTGCTCCAATACCTTTTTGGATGTAGTGGAGCTGTTTATCGATGATACGTATTTCTGCTAGGAAATTCCTTCCACAAATTTGAGCAGAACATCGGCTGCCTTCGCGAGGCGCTTCTCGAGTTGAGCCACAAACACGAGTTGTGGGGACTTTCTAGCTTTCTTCGCTTTTTGCAGCTCCGCTCTGCACAGCGACCCTCGAACAAAGACGCTTCTCCAGGTTCTGCAGACAGGCACATGTGGACGGTCGCTCCGTCCTTGAATTGTTCTGAGGCTTTGTGTTCTGTGACCAGCTCGACATTGAGGTCGCCAGTCGGACCTGCAGCTCACATTCAACTGGAGCTAATTCTTCGTTGACTCTAACGTGCTACGACTTCACATCGCTAATGCGCTGGTGCGCTAAACGGGCTGAAGCGTCTTCGACCACACACACATATACGCGGAGACTTAGACTTCCGAACACACACACCAGACTAATCGGGAATCTCCGAGAAAAATTCCAGTACAAGAAAGGAGAGACCATTCGATGCACACTAAGCTACCGCACTAGGTGGGTTCACGTAGGAAACAGCTTCGGGAACAGCTTTGTCAGGCCCTTGCCGACCCAGTGGCTGTTCAGGTCGTTGTGGCGTGTTGTGCGTGGCACCAACCAACAAACCGGAATCACTGCATGCGCCGGCAACATATGGCTTCATGTTGAAAACATGCTCGGAAAAATGTGCACATCACGTGGGCGATGCTCAGGCAGGTCTTCAAGACGGTATGTCACGGTGCCAAGGCGAGCAATGACTCGGTATGGGTCACGGTATCTGGGCAAAAGCTTCGCAGCCTGGCCGGCGGCGAGGCTGCGAGGTGCTCCATGGCGGAAAACGAGATTACGTTCCACAAAGAAGACGGCATGGGTAGACGATGTATCTGGAATGGGCATTGTCTCCACTCGCTTGGAGAAATGGTCGATTTCAACGAGGGCATATCTGTTTCCAGCGCGCGTATTCGGAAATGGGCCCAAGTGGTCCAATCCAACCAACTCAAAATGCGAACTGTTGAGAGGCAGAGAAAGCTGTAGATTTTCTTTGGCCGCCTTCATAGACGGCTTCCTGTACTGACACGTCTGGCACGATGCCACGTGAAGCTTGATTTTGCGGTATTAGGCCACCAAAATCGCTCCGAGACTCGAACGTAGCTCTTCCTTCGATCAAGGTAGCCTGCCATGGGAGCATCCTAGGAGCCGCGCAACACCTGCATTTGTAATCCTTCAGGAAGCACCGACAACCAGACAGGGGGCGGCCCCGGAACCGCTTCTCATGGAATAACAGTCCATCCTCCATCCAGTATATCCGGCGCAGTTTTCGGTTGTTTTGCGCGTCACTGGAACTAAGAGAGCATTTTATGGCAGCGATGGCTTTTGCAGTCCGCAATTCGATGACGGCCATTATGGAGCAAGGATGGCAAGAAAATAAGTCAGCGCCTTGATGAGCAGCGCCATGGCGATGCACGATGGTGAAATCATACTCCTGAGGTTGCCGGGACTAAGGGGAAATCTTCGCATTCAGGTGTCTAGTGTACTGGAGCCAAATCGAAGCGCTATTGTTTGTTACAATAGTGAAGTGGCGCCCGTAAAGGTAGGACCGGAACTTCTCGACGGCCCAGACAATGACGAGACATTCTAGTTTTGAAGAGTGGGCGCGTCGTTCAACATCCGAAAGTTTGCGGCTAGCATAAGCGAGAACACTCTGGTCCCCAAATTCATTTTGTAGGAGAACTGCCCCTCGACCCTCTTGGCTCGCGCCCATATGTAAATTAGGTAGAGCCGATTCATCTTAATGGGCAAAGGTAGGAGGCTGGAGGAGGGCCCTCTTGATGTCCTGAAAAACGTGCTGTTGGGTTGGTGTACAATTCCAAGGAGCACTTTTTTTGAGTATGGCGGTCAAATGTACACTCCGCTTATCAAAGTTCGGGATGAATCGACGGATATAGAAAGCGAACCCGAGAAAACTTTCGAGTTCTTTGGGAGAGGTTGATGCGTCGTAAGCCATGAGCACCAGCAGCTTTTCAGGGTCGGGACGAATGCCATGCCGGTTCACGACGTGACCCAATTACGTAACTTGCCCAAAATCGAAGAAACCTAATTTTGGTTTCAAACGAAGCCCAGGAAATGTAAGGGCTTCGAGGACAAATTTGAGGCGTCTCTGATGCTCTTCAAATGTATTGTAGACAATGACGCCATCTAAGTAGACCAGCGCCACACTCAACTTTATATTGCCCAAGACGCAATCCATGCGACGCTGGAAGGGGGCTGGATAATTGGAGAGACCGAGCAAGAACGCCGTCTTTACCGCGTCGTCGGGATGGAGGCACTTGCCAGTGTCCAGAGAGCAGATATAGGTTGGAAAGATAGCGGGCGCCCTTCAGACGGTCAAGCGCTTCATCGAGGCGGGGTAGCGGATACGCATCGAGATGGCTAAAAGCGTTTACCTTACGATAATCTAGACAGAAACGGAATTTACCATCCTTCTTGCGCACAAGAACGACAGGGGAGGACCAAGGTGTACGCGAAGAAGCAATGATCCCCTGATCAAGCATATCATATCACACACGTGCTGCTGGATTACTCGCCGTTCAGCCGGTGCCACACGACGAGGTTGGTGACAAACGAGTCCGCGGCCGTCGGTGTCGATTCGGTATTGAACCTAGGAAATGCACCCGGGTTCCGCTGGGATGAGAGCAAAGCAACTGCGGTAATCAAGCAGCAGGGCCTTGAGAGAGAAAAGCTCCGCGTAGGTAACGTTGGGTCCAAAGTTGAATGTTTCCCAAGGTAGATCCGCCAGCTCTGAAGGGTGCTGGCCACCAGTACTTCTCTCCTTGGCTAGTGGACCCATACGCGAAGCCACAGAAATTAGAGTCCCCGGACTCTTTATTCACCAAAATCGTTGCGCTGACACAGCACTAGCCAAGCTTCGCAAGGTTGGCGACCGAGTGGGCCGCATAATCCGCAGCGTCTCCAACAAGTGTGGGGGCCTCAGAAGCAGGGATGCGATTCGACTGGTCCATACTTTTGTGACGAGTCGAATTCTTTATTCGCCTCCATACCTGTACTTGCTCAAGCATGATGAAGAAATCCTGGAGGTTACTCTCCGCAAGATGATCAAGAGGGCGCTCGACCTCCCGATTTCTACCTCCAGTGCGAGGCTCCTTGCATTGGGGGTGGTGAACGCCTATTGGGAGCTACGCGAGGCGGACCTCACTAATCAATGCACGCGTTTTGCCCAGACCGTGTCCGGTCGTCGCTTTTTGGACCGGCTACATATACCATCACATTGGGGAAAGGGTACGAGTGCCAGAGCTATGGAGAGGCGTCCTCCGTGTTCGACCCCTTCCTACCAAAATGGACCGAGAAGACCACAATGGACGGCGTCAGGCGCGGGCAAATGCCCTGCACCGACAATGTTTTCTATGTGGATGTTGGGGGCCCGTACTATTCCACAAGGTGTTAGCATACCGTTAGTTGACTTGCTAGAAAAAGAGCTGTCATTCCTCTCCGCCTTGCATTGATCTTTGCCCATACTTTTTGCTTGCCGGTAATGAATTGCTGCCTCCTTGTACATTCCTCTCACGCTCTCGTACGTCTTAGTTTCTGCCAAAGTATTTCTTAGGTCTTTAATTGCAATTGTCCTTAGGGTTTGCTCCTGCTCTCTGTATGTTCTCGATGGTCACTGATGTGTCTTTTACCCGCAATTTATTTTAGCGTCTTTTTCCCTTGTCACGGGTATATCTGCGGTGTTCTGTTCACTTGCCACATAGCTCTCGTTATGGTGTTTGTTATAGTGTCCTCATTGTGTCGAGCTTTTTGTCCTTTTTTTTACCGCGTTGGTTGTTGGCTTTTAATTCAATCATTTTTTTACCTTTGACTGATCTAAGGGCCAGTATTTCCCCGTATTTCCCAGTATTTCTCCGCCTATTTCCCCGCGTTGCCGCTTGAGTGTTCTTTTGCTTTGCCACTTTGCTGCAGTTTTTAACGCTTTCTTGTTTTGTTCGTTTTTGTCTTCCTTTTGCAGGGTTAGTTGTTGGATTTTTATCTACATCTTTTACACGCGTTTTATAACGCCCTGGGCGGTGTTTGCTTTTGTTTTGTTTTCCGTTGTGTTTGCTTACGCTTCTGTTGTCCATGTGGTCGCTTTTTGGAAGCGTCTCTTGGTTGGTGTTGATACGCTATAGTTATGGCTTTCGTTGGGCGGATGTAGTGACTAGTCTTTTGAGATGCGCGCATGCGCATCAATGCTTCGTTCTTCTGGCTGTACAGTCGAGCGCGATTTGAAGGTTATCGCGCGAGCGTCGACCAGCTTTGCACTCCAGGCACCTGGCGGCCGGGTTTGGAACAGGAAAAATCATGATTTCGCACTCTTCTCTCCCTTGTTCGCTGTTCCATGCAACAACCATCACCCCAGCGACATACTCACCGCCCTTTCTCTCTATTCTAAGCTTCCCATTTGTTGCGATAAAGTGTCCAATTTCAGATAATACCGAAGAATACGTCGTGCTCACAACGATAACTGCCTGTTCGTAGAACCAAACGAAAAAAAAAATGAAAGTGATGTCCCAGCAGGGAGTGACGGCTACTAAAGGAACAGCAAAAAAGAGTGAGGGAAGCAGGCTTGATACCTCCCTCGCCTCGGCAGAGAATTCTGGGCCATGGCGCTGTTCATGTACCCGGTCGACGCTCGCGCGATAACCTTCAAATCGCGTTCGACTGTACATAAGGCGCGGTTCGTCTCTTTTCGGAATAAAAGTTGTTGGTCAGTGCAGTTGTGTGTCCTCCTTTTTCTTGTCCTTCTGCTAGCGCTGTTTACCGTTATGCTTTACCAACTCGCCCAGCAGCATACATTGACTAGCATAACATGGAACATTGTGGAAACACGCGAGCGGTTGGCGATACACATCGACGCATCTTGCGCCACGAAGAAAATGATAAAGCGTAATGTTAAAGACCTAGTAAAGGAGGGGACTTTAGGCGGATCTTAAAGGGGTGATTCCACTGTCAACCAATATATTACGGGTTTATAGTTAGGAAGTCAATACTGAACCTTATTATTCTATTTCCGAAATTTGAGCTCCCTAGACGCATTCCTCATTTCGAAATAAGTGGCCGAAGTTGACACCGCGAAATTCCTTCCACCGACAGCGTTCGCCATTCTGAAATGCTTGTGACACCGGTCACCGCGTCGTCTGCTACTGTGCCGGCGCCGATAAGCTGCCGATACACACTGTGTTCGTGCTAGCCTTGCTAAAAGACCGACATGACTACTAAAAAGTGTACTAAACGTTTCTGAGTACAGCGCACAGACTGTAGCAAAGCGCGATTTAGTTCTTGGGATGGCATCCACCTTCGGCGCAACCGCCGTTGCCGTTGCCGCAGACAAAGTCCGTGGCAGCACTGCCCCCACCACCGCCGCCCCGGCCGCGCCGGCCGTGCCTTCCACGCAAACCGTCCGCGTCCGTACCAGCGATACGACGGATCCCTTGCGCTATTGTCAGAAAACATGCTAAAATTTGTTTTTCTCGTAATATTAGGCCCCCGTAAAACGAATTTATAGCATGAGTGCTTCTTGTGAAATTCCGACCTATACGGTGGGAGATTTTTCTCAAAGCCGGTGCGGTGCCCGGTTTCTTGCACGCTAGCCCCGCTGCTAAGGCGTCGCTGAAAATAATCATTTCCTTTACTACGAAAGAGTAAGGCTCAGATTCGAGAAGTTTCATGATCGAGTGGCTCATTTACTAAAATGCCTCGCTCATCTATTACAAAGTGCCTTCCGCTGTGGCTTCGAAGTGAAGTAGTTGAGGCCTAGCGACGATTAGGGAGAAGCAGACAGCCAGAGCACCGTCGTCCTTAGCACTCGCGGGTGGAGCTCTGAGCTTGCAGCATCCGGTGCTGTAAGCCTCATGGGCTTATCGTATACTTTCATGAAGCGGCTAGGCCCTGTCGTGGGCCTGAAAACGAGCAGCGTAAACGATACTGCTGGGGTATATTGGGTGCCTCGATGTATAGTGCGCCTACGCTGCTGCATTGTAGTGCGGTACCCGAAGACTGTACAATGGCACCGTTGGACGGCACTAATACAGTGCGCATACAATACGTAGCTTTTGAGACGTCAGCTTTCCAGCAATGCAAGCTTTCAAGCAATGCAAGCAGTTGAGCTTTCCAGCAATGCAAGCGATGTGCGCGCCAGCGCGGTAGCAGACGACACGAAGGTCCTCCCCCGGGCCCTTGTGCGCCTGCGCGGCTTTGCTTCGATGCGCGAACGCGCCGGATCCGCTGGCGCTCCGCGGAGCGCGGCCACAGGGAGCCGTGTTCGCACTTAGAGTGGACCACCCTGTACAATGTGTACGTTGTTCGAGCGGTTCGAGCTCGTGCGCCTTTCGCGCTCGGGCGTCGACGTGCACCTGAATCCCGCCCACAGATGCCGCTATTCCCTAGGAGTTGACAGTTGACAGCCGTGTGGTGCGGACGCGTGTTCCATCGCTCCTCCGATTGCACGTGGCTACCGGAAACGGACGGACTGGCGACAGCGGGAGCTTCCGAAGCGTCAAATAGATGAGTTCTTTCTTTTATTACCTTATTTCTTTTTCAGCTAGTTAGGTTAGGTGCAGCCTAAAGAATAGATTTTAGCTCTTGGTCCTAGCGGCCTGGTTTTTCGTGCCGGCAGCTAGGTTTTCTTGGCGTTCGTTGTTTAGCTATCTTGTTTAGATAAATATTTTTCTTTCTAGGCTATTGGCATTCGCAGATTTGGTTTTTACCGCGTGTTTGTTAGTCGTTTCTTGTGTCTTCTTTTGGCAATTTGTATATTCTAAGAATTCATAACAGTTATAGTTCAGTCGATGAGCGCTTAAGATGTGCAATCAAAAGAAGGTAAAGTGTACTCAGTGTGAGGCGCAGGTTAATCTCAAAGAAACGCGTTTTGATTCTGTAGGTGAAGCGGAAGGCAGTGACTTTTTGTGTCGACGTTGCGTACTGAATGCACGTCTAAATTTGATCAAGAAAGGGGCAGTTTAGTGTCTCGTGTGGAGGATTTAGAAAATGAAGTACGCTTGCTAAGGACGGAAAATCAGAAACTGCTTGGACAGCTTACTCAGATTGAAAAGAAAGGGGCCGACTTTGTCCTTGGAACCAGGAAGGACGAACATTCCAGTGCGGGCCACGTGGCTGGGGCCAGCACTGGCATGGAAGGCATAAGCAAAGTAGGTCAGGCGGATCCGAACCGTCAGAGTTATTTAGAAGCAGCTAAGACGCCGGAAAAAAAGGAAGAAGTAAGGAAGAATGAAAATCCCAGAGATAAGGACACAGATAACCGAAAGCAGGAGCCAACAGTTGGGAGAGGGAGAGAGAAGGCCCAGGTGCTTATCGCCGGAGATTCTAACATGAACAGGTGCTAGCGAGATATCTTGGAACGTGTAAGGGGTGATAAGAGAGTGTTGGTTGGAGCCTTCCCAGGGAGAACAATGAGGGCTGTACTAAAAGAGAGTAAAAATAGGCTGTTGAAGGATTCCGCAGAGCGCAGTATGGTAATAGTAGCCGCGGGTCTAAACGATGTCCTAAATGGTGACGCTGCAGGAGTGGTGGAAAGTTTAGCAAAGGGAGTTGACGAGATCAGGGAGATAGCACAGCAGACGCAGATAGTTGTATGCACAGTACCAGAGGTGCTAGGATTGAACAGAAAGATGGAAAAGGACGTGGTGACAGTTAATCAGGACATAAGAAAGTTAAGCCTGGAGAAGCGTTTCGAAGTGGTTGAGGTAAACAGGGAGGTACATAAAGCGGGTTTTGGTAGGGCTTTTCAGCGAGATGGCATTCATTTTAACAGAAAGGTCGGAGCAGAGATCGGCTGGCGCTTGGCAGGCAGGGCTGTAGCTTTTTTAGGGGGTCCGCGAGGACTCCGTGCACAGAAGTAGTTAGAAGTGAAGCAGAAGAAAGTGTAATAATGGAGGCTGAGCCCCCAAAAATGGCAAAGAGTAGGTCGAGAAAGAAAAGTACAAAAAAGAAATTTAACACTAGGATCAGCTACATAAATATGCAAGGAGGTAGAAAACGAGCGAAATGGCTAGAGATAGAGCAGCAGTTGAAGGATGACAAAATAGGTGTGTACGCTCTTTGCGAGACTCATCTCAGGGATCTAGAAGATCCGCCGTTTATAGAAGGCTACGTCTGGGAAGGGTGCAACAGAACGAGAACGGAAAGAAAGGGTGGAGGGGTAGGTATGTTGATACACCAGGGAACAAATTGTCAAAGAATTAAATCATCTTGTAAAGAACATATCTGGGTTTCAGGAACCATTGCCGGCATAAGGACATGGCTAGGGGTAGTTTATTTAGGAACAGGACATCAATGCAGGCAAGAAAACAGGGATCTTGTTGAATGTCTCAGTGACGATATAAGCCAGTTTGGAAACGGGGCCAATACTATTCTGCTGGGGGACATGAACGGCCACATCGACGATCTGGATGGATACACGGATTGTAACGGGAAGCTAATGCTAGATTTCTGCGAGCGACACGATCTAGTTATAGTAAATAGAGAAACAAAATGTGACGGCCAAATCACGTGGGAATTCCGCAACAGGCAGACGACCATTGACTATTGTCTAATGTCGCAGGAAATTTATAGCAATGTCTCAAAAATGGAAATAGACGAAGAAGGGGAGTGTAGTCTGGGAAGTGATCATAAATGTATTAGTCTGCAGATGGGGCCCTTGATGAAAAGAGAAATGGAACTTAGACAAAACGTAAACGCAAAATTAAACGACGGTCAAATAGCGCAGATAGCAGCAGACATAGAGGATCAGGAGGTTAAAGTAGCAAACCGCTGGAATGGAAAGAGGAAGCCACGGAGCTGGTGGAATAAGGAAATCAGGGAAGCTATTGAACGACGACGGGCTGCTTCAAGGGAACACCGAATGGCAAAGAAAGCACAGGCTTCTCAGGAGGAAATCGACCAAAAATGGGAATCATATGGACAAAAGAAACTTCAAGTGCAGGCCCTCGTCCAAAGTAAAATAAGACAGTCCACCAATCGCTGGATATGGCTGATATACACGATGCCTCTAGAGGCGGAGCAAGAAAATTCTGGAACCATATAAGCTGGCTAGGGAAGAAGAATCAAAGAAAGCAAGATCGGATTCAAGATAACGAGGGAAATTGTTTAAAGGGAGACAACGCAGTGAACTACATTACATCAGTTATAGCCGAGTCATTTAAGAACGACGATAGGGTAATCTCCACAAATCAGGAAGCAACACCAGGTAGCAGAATACAAAACACCTTAGGACTGAACAATCTAAACTGGAATGAGAGAGAGAGAGAGAGAACAACTTTTATTTAAAATGCCTGCAGAATCGGTTAGGCTCCCTCCACGCAGGGAGGACAAGCTTTTACCGCGACGCGGCCACTACGTCAGTCTCGTGCGTTGTGCTCCTTGAGGTCTTGTTACGGCCCTCGCTACTTCCGCGGGTTCGAGAGGGCCGCCGCCCCCTTCTTGGGGGTGCTGCCCCCCCTCTCCTCGGTTTCGCTCGGTCGCTGCCTCTCTAGAGCTGCCGAGACCTGCTGGACGGCCTTGAGTTGTGTCTCTTGATCACAGCTCCTCGTTGCAGCCTCTAGCTGCGGCGGGATCGTCGTCTTCTCGCTGGCTTCGCGCGGATTTACTCTACAGTCCCAAAGGATGTGAGCCGCGGTGGCTCTCTCCTTCGCGCATAGTCTACACATGTCGCTCGCGTGCACACTCGGACACATGTGCTTAGCTAGCACCGGGGTAAGCAGGGACCCTGTCTGTAACTGTCTGTATAACACTGCCTCCTTCCGGGTAAGCCCCGGGTGAGGTGGCGGCATAGTCTGTCTGTTCAGTCTGTACCATTTCACTATTTCGTTGAAGGTGGTCATCTTGTCCTTGGCACTGCGCCGCGACCAAGACTCCGAGTCGGCCGTGCTTGCAGCCGCGCGGTTGGTTAGTCCTCGCGCGGCCGAGTTGGCCGTCTCGTTGTGGTTCACGTTTCCGCGTTCCGACACGTCACTGCCCATGTGGGCCGGAAACCACTTGATCACCACAGGACTTTTGCGTTCGATGTCTTCGGCCTTGCGCAGTATGCGCGCGGCCTCACTACATACCCTACCCTTGGCGTAGTTCTTCACTGCCGTTCTAGAGTCACACAACACTGTAGTGCATCCGGGGTCGGAAACGGCCAAGGCGATGGCCACCTCCTCCGCCCGGTGCGCTTCTCGAGTCCGGACGCTCACCGCGGTCTTCGTTGCACCCGTCGATGCCCCGACAACCACCGCCGCGTATGCGTCGGTGTTCCCTCGATACTCCGCCGCGTCCACGTAGGCGGCGCCTTCTTCTCTGGCGTGGAGGTCTACGAGAGCCCTGGCCCTCGCCAACCTCCGCTCCCTGTTGTGCTCGGGGTTCACGTTCTTCGGGATAAGGCAGAAAAAAAATATTCCTAAAAACACATCTACAGGAATAGAGGGAATTCCGATCAAGCTGATTAATGAACTCGGTCCAAAAAGTAAGGAAACGTTGATAAAAGCTTTGGAAACAGTCATAGCGAATAAGCAAATTCCGGACAGCTGACGGCAGAGTAAAATTAATTTGATTTATAAAGGGAAAGGAGAAAGGATGCACATAAAATCCTACAGGCCGATTACTATAACATCTGTAATGTACAGGTTAGCCATGCAGGCGGTGAAATTAAAGGTGCAAGCATGGGTTGAAAGTAACAAGATAATCGGAGAACTTCAGAACGGCTTTAGAAATGGTAGGCGCTTAGATGATTGCCTGTTCGTGCTTACCCAATGCATCGAAATATCTAGAGTGGAAAATAGACCTTTGTATTTGGCCTTCCTGGACATAAACGGGGCGTACGACAACGTAAGCAGGGAACTCCTGTGGAACATATTAAAAGAAGAAGGTAGCGGTTATGAGATAATAGAGTTCCTACAGGAAATATACCTGGATAACAAAGTAGAAATTACATGGGAAGGGATAAGAAGTACGCAGGATGTCAAAGTATGCAAAGGATTAAGATAAGGCTGTCCTCTATCACCGGTGCTGTTCATGCTTTTATGATAAACCTGGAACGGAGGATACAAGACAGTAACCTAGGTTTTAACCTGTCATACAGATTAGGTGGAAAGGCGGTAGAGCAGCGCCTCCCCGGTTTGATGTATGCAGACGATATTGTGCTGCTAGCTGAGAGTCTGGAAGAATTGCAAACTCTAGTTAAGTATTGCGGAGACGAAGGGGACGCTATAGGCTTCAGTTTCAGCGCAGTTAAGTCGGGTCTGATGATTTTCAACGGCTCAACTGATCAGGGTCTTAAAATTCAAGGCCTTGAAATACCTAGAGTAGCAGAATATAAATATTTGGGGGTATGGGTAAACGAAGGATTGGCATACATTGGAAAGCATGAGCAATCACTTAAGGCCAAAGGGCGAAGGAATGCCGGGATAATGAAGCATAAGGCATTGTGGGGATACAATGGGTATGAGGTATTGAGGGGTATTTGGAAAGGAATTATGGTGCCCGGACTTACTTTCGGAAATGCGGTTTTGTGCCTAAAATCAGAGGTACAGTCGACATTAGAAACAAATCAGAGATCCGTTGGACGATTAGCACTAGGTGCCCACGGCAAAACTACAAATGAGGCGGTACAGGGAGATATGGGCTGGGCATCTTTCGAAGTACGGGAAGCTCAGAGTAAAATATTATATGAGGAACGCCTGAGGAAGTTGGGCAGTAACAGATGGGCAGCTAAGGTATTTAAATACCTGTACCTAAAAAGCGTTGACTCTCAATGGAGGAAAAGAACTAGGAAACTAACTAGTAAGTATGCTAGTAACAAGGACGGAGAAATAAAGAGCATTAAGTAACAGGTGAAAAACACAGAAGGTAAAAATTGGATAAATTCGATGGAAAAAAAACAGAGTGTGGAATTATACCGAAAGTGGAAAATGCAGATCAGGAAGGAAGATTTCTTTGATAACTCAAGAGGCAGTGCCCTACTTTTTGAAGCTAGATCAGGGTGCCTTAGAACACGCAGCTACAAAAAGAAGTTTAACAATGGAGATGTCGCATGTGCTGTATGTGGAAACTCCAGTGAAACAATTGACCATATTATACTCGAATCTAATGGTATTCATCCGGAAGTTGATGCAGGCGCAATCACTGTTCCTGAAGCTCTGGGGTTTAGAGATAACAGTGGCCGGGTGAATAAACCGGCGGTGGAAACGAGCAAAAAACGGCTGGAAGATTGGTGGCTTAAAAGCAGAGAAGTGACATAATGTTAGTATTGTAGGAGCAAAATTTAATAAATAGAATGATGGTTTAGTGAACAATTCTAAATCAATAATTAAGATATATGGAGAAAAATGAGCATGATAGCTACTGCTACCACCCCGTTTAAAAGGGGACGCTCCTACATTCCATCCATCCCATCCCAAGCGCTAACAGAGATCGAAGAAAAGCTCAGTTTGTGGTAACCTCAGTAAGCGGCATGACTGCTGCTTGACCGGCATTGCTTCGCGTAATCGCAGTTAACGCTGCTCGTGTACAGAACATGCAGCAGACGACAAGGCGCCAATTTATCTTGTCACCGGCTGCGAAGGGCAAGCTGTTGACGAAGAAACGAAAATAGTATTTTTGAGAATATCTGCAGCTCCGATGCAGCTGAAACTTTGAGGTTTAATTGCTTGAAAAATCAGGAATAAGATGCAATAAACAGCTTATATTCCAAACTTGGTGTCATGACCCCTTTAAGTTCCTCGAAGGTGGCCCACTGAAGGTGCTTTCCATTCAGAAGGGACGTCTTCTTTTGTAAGTTGCGTCAAAGGATGGGCGATGTGCGAAACGTTCTTCAAAAATCCTCGGTAATACGCGCACAACCCAAGGAATCGGCACACTCCGTTTTTATATAACCGGGCTGTGGATACTGTGCGATCGCAGTGGTCTTCTGCTAGTCTTGACGAATTCCCTAGTTGTTTACGATATTCACACATTCCTGGGCCTTGAGTTTCTGCAGGCGAACGGGGCTGTCAGCGACCTGCAGGAGACGCGACGCACATTTTGGACGAAGCAAGCCGTGGCGCACAGTAACACAGAAGACCCAGGAATCACCACTTTGCGTATTGTTGAAAACGGTAATGCTGCCACTACGGTCTAGTGTACTGGTGTTAGTGAGGAACGACTCGCTTCATGAATACGAAGTTATTTCGGACAGTCGCCCTTCGCTGTTGTCCGAGAAGGGAGTGGCTTCGCGCGCGGTCTTGTCGAACTGAATAACGGCTGTGCGGCAGTGTTCCGACGAATTTCACCAATGACTTTCAGCACTTCGCCAAGGGTACGGCTGTTGCCTTCCTCCACGAAGTGGAGGGGTTGCCAAATCTATGCCCCCCGTGCAGATGAATATTAGAATATTAGCGACGATACCACACCATGTAACCCCCCCCCCCCCCCCCCCCCCCCCCCCCCCCCCCCCCC